>PVKA01005527.1:0-89717 GCA_004027165.1 Ctenomys sociabilis
AAAAAAAAAAAAAAAAAAAAAAAAAAAAAAAAAAAAAAAAAAAAAAAAAAAAAAAAAACACCAGAAATTACAATAAATCAAATAGAAGGCATAATCAAAAAAAAAAAAAATAACTTCTGAGTATACAGTACAAACTCTGGAGGTAAAAGTACCACAGTATTAAAAATTACTAGTAAGGTCTGGCCAAATAGCTCAACAGGTTAAAGTGCCTTCTTAGGCAGATGCAAGGGCTAGGAGTTCAATCCCCAGGCCTGCTGTGCTGGGCCCACTCCCAGGGTATGCTGAGATGGCAATTGAGACTGTGTGTGGTGGTGCGTGCCTGTGATCCCAGCACTTGGGAAGCTGTAAACAGGAGAATCACTGGGAGACCAGTGTACGTGGTAAGACCCTATATACCCTTTCCTAAATAAATAAATAAATAAATAAATAAATAAATAAATAAATAAATAAACGTTAGTAGTAGACACTTTTAGATGATAGTACTGAGGATTGAGCTAAGGCTTTTGTACTGAGCTATTTCCACAGACTTTTTTTATTTTTAGAAAGGATCTTGCTGGGTTTCCAAAGCTTGATTCATCCTTAACGATCTTCCTGCCTTGTAGAATGCTGGCATTACAGGCTTATGCCACCATACCCAGCTTAACAAAAAAATATTGAAAATAAAATTATAGTGTCGTTATCAACATATAAATATACTCCAAATGCAAAAATAACATGATTAACCTGAAATTCAACTTCTACAAAAGCTCAGAAAATATATTATCCACATGTTGTTCCAGAAAACTTTTTCCAACATCCTGTTAATATACTCTGAGATGAGTCAAAAATAATGAATTTAAGGTTGGAGAAGACATTAAGAAATGGCAGTGTAGGAAATGTGTTTTACAAAGGAGACATAAGAAAAAAGCCTATCTAAACAGCTGCCAGAAGACATTTTAAAAATGTCAATACCCATTTTTAGAAATAGAATTTTCCTCCTTTCCATCCATCTCCCTAGAATTCTAACCAGTACAATAGGATATCAAAGAAAATTTTATTGAAATAAATGGACAAAACAGATTTGTAGATTTTGTTTTTTCATTTTATGTATTTGGTACAGTCACTACACAGCTCAGGTTTGCAGTGATCCTCCTGTTTTCAGCCTCCCTGGTGCTGGGGTTACAGGCATGCACCACCATGCACAGGCTCAGTAACCCAGTGTGTCCCAGGGCAGGGTTGGCATGGCATGTGGGATCAGGGATTGAACCCTAGTCCCTGCTCTTGCCAAAGCAGGCACTTAGTCCATTGAGCTATCTTGCCAACCCTAGATAATTTTATCTACCTTGAAAAACAGCTATACTGGCAAAGATTAATTTGGTCAAGAGGCAAAATGAGGATAGAAGATAAGAGAACATTTTTTGGATAATTATAAGAATATGGAGCTAAGTATGGTGACACATGACTATAATCCCTGCACTCTGGGAGGCTGATGCAAGAGAGTCACAAATTGAAGCCCAGCCTGGGCAACTTAGGAAGACTCTTTCTCAAAAAATTTGTGAAAAGACAGGACTGGAGATGAAGCCTAGTGGGAAGGTCTTGCGTTCAATTCCCCAGTGCCATAAAATGAAACCATAAAAAAAATAGCTGGGCTATAATTAAGTCAACAGTAAAAAGTACATCAAAACAGTCATTCAAAAATGATCTGGCAGGTGCAGTGCCTCACATTTGTAATTCCAGGGGCCTGCCCATTAGCTTAGTTGTTTAAGTGACTTTTTTTTTTTTTTTTGGTGGAACCAGGGATTGACCTTATTCCACGGAGCCATCTCCCCAGCCTTTAAGTGACTTCTTAAAGTAATCACAAAGCTGTGGTTGGACCCCTAGACCCTCAGGCCATTCCAGACTTGCCATGAAGGCCCCCTGAGCCAGCCAAAAACAAAAAGAGAAAAAGAAAAAAAATTGTAATCCCAGGACTCATAATTTGAGTTAGGATTGGCATGAGATTGAGGCCAGCCTGGACTTATAGTAAAATTCAAAGCTAGCTGGTACTATACAAGACCCTGTCTCAAAACAAAAACAAAAATCATCTGAACAATTGGCTATCACTTGGAAGTTTAAAGGTGGATCCTCATGGTACATCAAAATAAATGCTGGGTAACACTGAACTCCCAGACCACAGAAAGCCTGTAGGATATAAGGTATTAGATATTAGAATATTAGAACCTAACTGTAGGATATTACAACTATAATAAGCCAAAATAATAATAAAGGTTACATGTCTTTTCATTTGTTTCCTAACTGTATCACAGTTTTATTCATAACGTTGTTTATACTCTATTGTAAATAGATAGGTCTCTACCTAGAAGATAAGCTCCTTAAGGTCATGGAGCTTTCATTATCATTTCCATTGTACCTACCCTGTTAGCGCCATTTAAGAAGTGTTTGATGAGCTAGAAATGTACCGTAGTGATAGCAAGCAAAAGGCTAGGCTCAACCCCAGGACTGCAGAAGAAAGTCTTTCATAAATGAAATGAACAAACCCTCAGTAGAAACACTGAAAATTACTTGAATAGACATTTCACTAAAGGAGAAAAAAGAAAGACCAGTAAACACAAAATTTTGTTCAAATTCCCTACTTAAAATCATTTTTAAAAGTAATATAGTATTTTTAATGTATCCATTGGTTTAAAATGATATGTTCATAAACCGTAATAGACCAACCTTTTTAGAAAGCATTTGTGAGGTATGGTGGCATACACCTATAATCCTAGCACTAGGGAGGATCACAGAGTCAAGGCCAACCTGTACTAAAAAGCAAAACTCTTTGTTTAAAAAAAACACCCACAATTGAAATGTGTGCTAATGTGTGTGCTTCCTAACACTATGATAGTGATCATTACTTGTCATTTCTCATGAAGTGGAACTGTGGCTGCCAGAGCAATGTCTGATTCTAGCCTGGCATATATACAGCAAAAGGCATGAAAGCCTAGTGGTGGTGTTAGGAAAGATACAGGAACAAATGTTTTGTTTTGTTTTGTTTTTTTAGTATAGGGTCTCACTATGTAGCTCAGACTCGAAGTGATCTTCCTGTCTCAACTTCCCCAGCACTGTGATTATAGATAGGTGCCACCATGCCCGGTTTCAGTGGCTTGGCATGGCATGAGGTACCAGGGATAGAACCTGGGTCCTTGCACTTGCCCGGCAGGTGCTCAGACCACTGAGCTATCTCTCAGGCCTGATACAGGAACAAATTTAAGGCAGTTTCCACTGGCCAAAATTGGACAAATAAAATCTCAAAAGGAATAACAATTTAAGACTTATTTTATATATTAAAAATTCATTCATTTGTAGTAACACTAACTTTTCAAGAATAGTCACTTCAATGCTACAAAAAGTAGCATTCAGCTATAAGGCCCAGCTACTCTGCAGGCTGAGGCAACAAGATCACAAGTCCAAGCCCAGCTTGGGCAATGTGGGGAGATCTTGTCTCAAAAATAAAAAAGGTTGGAATATACAGTAGTTAAATGCTCTCTGGGTTCAGTAACACACACATAAATCTGACAATTTTTAATATGTGACACATTATGCACGCTAAGACATACAGAATAAAGGTATGACATTTATACTGCTTTTTATATTAATTGTATGTCAGTACTCTCTTAAGAGTTAAATAAGAAAAGTTCCTTCTTTATAAAAAAAATTCCAGGGTAGAAAATTCAATAAGAAAATTAATGAGTTAGATTTTATTTTTGAAACATTGTATCTCCCCATACTCCATTCACCCACCCACCTCCAACATTGCCTTTAGGACAGTGCTCCCAAACTAACTGTGATGACAGGCATTGTGTTATAAATTTATATATTATGGAGAAGTAGTACTTATAAAGTGCAACACAGTGTTGTAGCATTGCTGTAAAAATCTCTACATTTTGAGTTTTTCACTTAATGAATTGCTACCATCAAGGGATGGTACCAAGACAGCTTGAGTAGCACTGGCTTAAGCAGTACTTAGTGAATGCCAAAACCAATAATGGAAATATGCATAAGAAACTTTAAAATGAACAAAGACAACAATATGCAATGTATTAATTATTGTAAAATTACAAAGACAACAATATGCAATGTATTAATTATTGTAACTGTCCTACTAACCTGTTTTGAAACTGTCTCATTTCTACTTCTTTCTCAATAAAATTAATATAAAATAAGAAACTTTAAAATGTATGCCCTGTGCTGTGATACAATAAATTCACACACACACCTACGTAGTACTGTCCTCCACCCAATTGCTAACTTGCCTCTAACTGTCTAGAATTGACTACCAACTTGACAAGAATATTGGGGCTAGAGAAGTTAGTTCAGTGTCATTACTACAGAAAGACATCAGCTAAATTCTAGAATGAGGGAAATGTTAAAGGACAAATAAAAATTCAACTTCAGCAAATAAATTCAAGATGAGAAGGGAAGATGGCACACTGCTAATAAGATCAAGAGATAGAAAAGACATTGGAACCAAATGTGGGACTTGATTGGATTTTAGGAACTCATATATACATTATTTGATTTTATAAGATTATATACATCATTTATATATAATATATATGAATATATGTGTGTGTGTGTGTGTGTGTGATTCCTGTTGGAAATATAATCATTTAAGGTTATGAGTTATGTTTGGAATTTGGTTTAAAATGCTGTTGTCACCCCCCCCAAAAAAAAGTGAGTTTGTATTTCAGGGAGGGGTGAGAGAGAGAGAAGAAAGATGGACTGAAATAAGTAAAATATCAATAATTATTGAAACTTGGTAACAAGCATCAATAAAGTTAGTTATTTAACACTATTGGGAACTAATGTCACATTTAGGTAAGGCAGTGAAGGAGGATTTTATTAAGAACTACTGACAGTAGGAGAAAACTGAGCTTCAATCTCATTTATGCAAAGTTAAGTGGACTTTTATTTAAAAGAATTATGAAAGAGTACAAAGGGGAAGAAATATGGAGCCCCAATGAAAGATATAACGTATAAATCCTTTAGAGCAGCTATTTTTTTTGTTTGTTTGTTTTGTTTTGGGGTTTTTGTCTTTTTGAGACAGGGTCTCACTATGCAGTTCAGGCTGGCCTTAAGCTCACTTTGTAGCTCAGGCTGGTCTCAAACTCACAACAATCCTCCTGCCTCAGCCTCCTGAGTGCTGGGATTACGGGCCTGCGCCACCACACCCGGGCTCAGCTATGTCTATTAGCTGACTATGATCAGAAGAGTCACAATTTCCTCTTTCAACAGAGATAGAGACCCTCTCCTTCCTGTTAATTTTATTTCAAAGGTTTGGGTTTCCCAACTTGGACAAAGACACACTGAGTTGTAAGAAATACACAGAAATCTATGAAAGAGGGAAGAAATGCCATTGTATGTTTTTTTAGTAAATGCTCTAGAATAAGCTTTCTTAGGCAAGCATTTCAAGAAGAGAGTAGAGCATCTTAAGGACATAGCTTTGTGCTTGCTAAAAAGCATAGTAAGAATTTGGTTATCTTTTAATGCAAAGGATTTATATATACATATATATATATAATGTTCAGTGTTCATCAAAGTAGTAGCATCCAGAAATTGAAATAAACATTTCCAGTATGAGATTTGTACTTACAATACACCTATTAGACTGTTTAAAATCAAAGTGCATTAAAACCTACTTGACTAATAAAGCTCTGTAGGAGTAGGTATGCTCATGTTTTGCTGATGGAGCTTATTCTTTGGGAATAGTTTGAAAGTATTAATAAAGTTACTAATGTACTTATCACACTTATACGTATATTTTGTAGAAATATGTTTACATGTATGAAATTGCTATATCAAAGTTATTTGTCAGATAATAAGTTAAATAAACTTTGGGAAATTATTCAACGCATTATTGTGCAAGTGAAAAACAAAATGAATGAAGAAGTCCCATGTAAGGGCCTACCAGATAGCTCAGTGGATTAAAGTGCCTGTTTAAGCAGAGCACAGTGACTTAAGTTCAATCCCTGGTGTGCCATGTTGGCCCCACCCCCAGAGCACCCTGAGACTGCTACTGAGACTGGGTATGGTGGCACATGCCTGTAATCTGAGCACTAGGGAGGCTGAAAATAGAATCACTGTGAGTCGGATCTAGGTAGTGAGACCCTGTAGACCCTGTAGATCCTGTCCTAAATACATTAAAAAAATAAATTAGGAAAAATTTCATGTCTGCACATCTCATGTAGTAGCTACTAGCCATATATGATTATTTAATTCTTATACTAGCCACATTTAAAGTATTTGTAGCTATGTGTGACCTTTTGCTATTGAATAGTGCAAGCATAGACCTTTGCCATCCAAGCATGCCTGGAAAAGTACCTTTCTCAGCTATTTATTGAGTACAACCTTGAAATACTTTAGATATTCTCAAGTACCTCGTTGAAAGTTAGACCTATCATACTTTCCTGGAGTATTCTGAAATTAACTATATATAATCGTTAAATAGTGGTAGAACATATTAAAATGTTTATTTCAGAGTGTATTATTTTACTGTTGTCCATGAAAGTAGTAATATTTAATTTTATCACCTTAGTGTGCAATATTTTTAAAATATGGAATTGATCTTGATAGATGAGATACTGACAAATAACCTGTTTTAACAGAACTCTAGAAAATAAGAAAATTCTCTCACTGGCTAATGAAGATGTAGAATGTAGAGGGAAAAAATCACCTATGAATTTATCTTGCCGAAGTCATGATTGTTCTGGTGCCTGTATAATGAAAATGCCATCTACCATCAAAACAGAAAACCCTCTGCAACTACCAATCATGTGTCACTTCCAAAGACGACATGCAAAGACAAACACTCAGTCTTCAGCACTTCATGTGAGTTATAAAGCTCCTTGTGGAAGAAGTCTGCGGAACATGGAGGAAGTCTTTCGTTACTTGCTTGAGACAAACTGTAACTTTTTATTTACAGAGAACTTTTCTTTTAATACCTTTGTTCAGTTGACTCGGAATTATCAAAACCAAGAAGAAATTGTTTCTGATGTAGATATTAGCAATGGAGTGGAATTAGTACCTGTTTCTTTCTGTAATGAAATTAACAGTAGAAGGCTTCCACCATTTAAGTACAGAAAGACTATATGGCCACCAGCATATTATCTAAACGATTTTTCCAACATGTTCACTGATTCCTGTGACTGTTCTGAGGGCTGCATAGACATGTGAGTAGAAAAACATGACGTTTCTAAAACTGAATGATAAGGCCAGTTGTCAAGAAGTCCTACTGTGATTAATTTATCTCTAAAAATCTAAAATTAAGAAAAGTACTATCTCACTTGCAGTAAGAAAGAAAACTTTTTGTCAAACACAGTAATTTGAAATGTGTTCTGAAAGGCCAGCAAGATAGCTCAGTGAACTAAGTGCTTGTTTAGGCAAGCTCAAGGGCCAGGATTCGATCCCTGGCACTACGTGTCATGCCAGACCCACCCCTGGGAGTGCTGAGCCTGGTGAACACCTGTAATCCCAGCACTAGGGAGGCTGAAAACAGGAGGATCACCACGAGTCCAAGCTACATATTGAGACCCTGCATGCGCACACACACATACACCCCTAAAATAAATGTATTCTGAGAAAGAGTATTTTCTTTAGTCTAGTACCATAGTCATAATAGTGATTGCCATTCTACAGTGCTGGACTGTGTGGTGGCCTCTTTACATGCTTTATTTCATCACAGAAACCCTGAAGGAGATAATATTTCTGTGTTACAAATGAGACTTAGAGAAATTAATTTGGATACATCATAGACCAGACAGTATGAACATTTTATTTTCTTTGAGACAGGGTCTTCCTGTTGCCCATCCTGTTATTGAGCTAGTAGGCTCAAGTAGTTCTCAACCTCATAAGTAACTGAAACTACAGGGTTGTACCACACCACACTTGGCTTAAACCATTTTTTTTTCTCTTAGCAATACTTGGGATTGAATCTAGAGCCTTCACACTAACAGCCTACTCCCACCTCTTTTTTTCTAATTTAAAAAATTTAGGAGATGGGATCTTGCTAAATTTCACAGGTGAGTCCCCAGCTTCAATCTTCTTTATCTCAGCCTCCCAAACTGGGGGTTATAGGCTTGTGCCACTATACCCACCAAACCTTTGTTCTTAAAGACTTTTATATTGAATTTCATTTTTACTTAAAAATTATTTCCTAGCTAATTTTTTAGAAAGTTAATGATGTTTGCAATTAATATTCTTAACATTCCATTAAAAAAATGAAACATGCTCTAATACATACTCACAGGGTAAGCAGATAAGTTGCATTAGATCTATCCTGTATTTAAAGCAAAATCAGCTACCTGTACTAAGTAAAAGTCATGAATAAAGTGTTTCTTACTATGGATCATAGTAAAAAATATTTAAAAGTCCTTTCAAATTGTTTACCCATGTGCTTAGTAATGATGATGATGTTCGCTATAGCACTGTTACATTGAGAACTGTAAGCAGCTCAGCTGTGAACCAAGTAGGCAGTAGCTAAAAGCTGAAGGAAAGTTAGAAGAAATTAACCGTATTTATACATTTCATTCATGAGTTTCAGAAACATATTGAGGGAAATATCCTATGGTAAGATCAGAAATTTAGTCAAGAATATAGTTCAGTGTTCATCAAAGTAGTAACATACAGAAACTGAAATGAACATTTCCAACATTGAAATTTATAAATATAATACATCCTTTCATCTATTAGACTGTCTGAAATCAAAGTGCATCAAGACCTACTTGACTGATAGGGCTAGGGAGATGGCTCAGTGGAATAAGTGCTTCCCTGGTAAGCACAAGGGCCTGAGTTCAATCCCCAGTTCCCACCAAAAAAAAAAAAGAATAAACACTTGCCTGGCAAGCACGACGACCTCAATTCAATCCCCAATTCCACCAAAAAGAAAAGACCTACTTGACTGATAAAGCACTTGGGAGGTTAGGCTGTAGGTTGACAAGATCGAGGCCAGCCTAGATTACATAGCAAGGCCCTGTCTCAGGAAACCAGTTGGTGAAGGAAAACATTACATTGCATAGAAAACAAGTTGTGTAGTGGTAATACAGGGAAACCAGTAAATTGTTGGAATATATATATAGTATAAAGTGTGCCACATTTTCAGTTTTATCTTATGCTTTTTTGGATATTGGAAATATCAGCAGGTATTGATTTTTTTATATATTTAAGTTTGTTGATACATTTTTATTTAAAATGATCATATCATAAGGAATTTATACCTGCATATGATATTTTGATTTCTCTATTTTTTAATCCCTTCTTCCTTCAACCCACCTTCCCCTCCCTATTTTCAAAGCTTTGTTTTTATTTCATCCTTTTTTTTTTAATCTTTTTTTCTCTCATTTTCATTTTCCTTTTTCCCCACCCTAGTTTTTCTTTCCTTTTGCACAGTTTCTTCCCATTTTGCAATATCTGTTGTACATTTTGGTCCTTATTTACTCTTTTATTTCCTCATGCCAGGGAGACAATGCAATATTTATGTAGGTGAGTCTGGTTTCTTTCATTTAAGCAAATAGGTCTCAAGTTGCATCTGTTTATCTAGAAATGCCTTAGATTTATCTTTCTTTTTGGCCCAGTAGTATTCCACTATATTAAAAAAAAAATCATCTTTATACATTCCTCAGAGGGTGCATTTAGGTTGTTTCCATGATTTAGCTACTGTGAAATGTGCTGCTATAAAATATCACTGTGGTATGTTTTTAATTCTTCCAGAAAGATATCCAGAAGGGGAATAGCTGGGTCAAATAGGACCTCTAATCCTAGTTTTTTGAGGAATTTCCATAGTGGTTACACTAGTCTACACTCCATCCAGTAATAGAGAGGTACTCTTTTTTTCCCACAGCCCTGCCAGCATTTGTTAATGGTTGATTTCTTGATGATAGCCATTCTTTCTGGAGTGAGGTGCTTTTAAAAACAAATATACATAGTATAGCAAAAAAATGAACTAGGCAAAATTATTGAGTGGGAGAAAAAATAAGAATGTTACACTATTTGTGTTTATTGTACTTTTCAACTGTACACTAGTATAAAAGAATCACGGATTTTTAATTTTATTAGTATATGTTTGCAGTACATGGTACATTCATTGTGGGAGCCACTACAGATTTTTACATCTTTAAACACAATGCAAATTAATATATTTGTTTTTTTCCTTCTGTCATGAATAGCAGCCATCAATCTGATGTGTGTTACATATATATAGGAAACACAGAGGAGAATCATGTAAGAAAAGCGTGTAAGGTCATTTATTCAGCCAAGGAAATAAAGACTCAGAGATTTTAACCAACTCACCAATAGTAACAAATCTAATTAATAGCTGAAATATCCAGGTTTCCTACTTTCTATGGAGTTTGAGTCCCAGGCAAGGTAAAATCTGTGTAACTAGAGCAAAAAATATATAGATTCAGTTTTATGGTTACAAGTGTCTGGTAACAAACTGAAAGAAATTCTCTTAGCCAGATACCTATCATCACTCTCTCCAGTCTATTTTCTTTCTATTGGACTGTGAGAAAACTAAGGGTATCTATAAAATTAAGATTTTGTGTATCTACTACAGAAGAGCAGAACTGGCAGAACATTCACAAGTTTTTGCTGAATAAGAAATGAAAATAATTAGCCATGTGTGTTGGTGATGCCTGCCCATCATTGTAGCACCTGGGAGGAGGAGAGGTAAGAGGGTCTCCACAAGTTCAAGGCCAACCTGAAGTACATGGCAAGATACTGCCTCAAGTAATGGAAAATAGGGCCAGAGAGATAAAGCACCTGCTTAGACCAGCTTAGACAAGTTTAGGCAAGCACAGAGACCGTAGTTCAATGCTTGGAACTACATGCTGCCCACCCAGGGGGCTGAGCCGGCCACAGAGTCTGGGTGTAGTGGTGCATGCCTGTAATCCTAGTGCTGGGGAGGCTGAAAATAGGAGGATCGCTATGAATCTGAGCTGCACAGTGAGACCCTGTAACAACCAAATACATTAAAAAAAAAAAAAAAAAAAAAAAAAAAAAAAAAAAAAAAAAAAAAAAAAAAAAAAAAAAAAAAAAAAAAAAAAAAAAAAAAAAAAAAAAAAAAAAAAAAAAAAAAAAAAGGAAAGGAAAACAAAAACGATAAAAATGGGGGAAGAAATAAAAATCATTTTGTATGAAAACCCATGTGTTGTGCAGAAAATCCATGTAGTTCAGGTGTTTATTTCATGAATAAAGTGTAGTTAGTGTATAATTATTTATAACTTTAAAAGATTTTCTGTTAGGGAAGAAGTTTCAGTATTGTCCATAAACCAAACAGCTTTTCCAAAATGCTATTATACCATTTACATATTTATTAATTAACTTGGGTTTTTAAAAAAAAAAAAAAACACAAAACCTCTGATTTCTTTATCTATTACCTTCCTTTTAGAACAAAATGTGCATGTCTTCAGCTGACAGCAAAGAATGCCAAAACTTCTCACTTGTCAAGTGATGAAATAACTACTGGGTATAAGTATAAAAGACTACAGAGACACATACCTACTGGGTAAGATGAGTTGCCCACTATTTGTATCTAGAAAGATGAGGGTACTATTTTTATTATCTAGGGTCTGATGGATGCTCTAATACTGAAAATCTAAATTATTAAGGAAGAATAATACAAAAACTTCCCAATATATTATCTTGGAAATGAAACTAAGAGACCACATATATGTATAGTGCAGGGAATATTCAAACGCTCATCTGATTAAGTGTGGCTCTTACCCCTCCCTAGGTTGGCCTACTGTAGACATCTATTTCCGTGTTAAGAAATACACTGCTCCATGCTCACCTGAGACAGTAATTTTCAGCCTTTCAAAGTTGATATTACCAAATAGAACCTTTAGAAATATAAATTTTGCACTTAGACATTTTTCTTGTAAACATTAAAAGAAGTGATACTTAACTATGTACTAGGCATTATTTGAAGAACCTTATAAATACTGGCTCAGTTGCTTTTATAGAATGGCCCTGAGAACTAATTGTTATTATATAATCCCCATTTTCAAAAAGTAGATAAGCCAGGCATGATGGCATCTATAATCCCAGTACTGGGAGACTGAGAGGCAGGAGAATTGCTATGATTTCAAAGCTATCTTGGGCTACATAGTTCAGGGCCAGTGAGAATTAGGTAGGAGACCCTGTATTAAAATAATAAATAAAATAGAATTTAAAAAAAAAAAAAAGCAGTAAATGTTGAAGCTATGCTGGAAACCCAGGTAGCCCTAGTACTATAGCACTAAGAACTTTCATATTTAGTTTATTTCTGTCAGTAATCATCTGTGCCAGTGAAATAATGATATAGCCTGGTGTTTGCTTTGCTGGGATGTCTGATTTTCTCTTTTGCACTGTTTCATTGACAGCATTTATGAATGTAGCCTGTTGTGCAAGTGCAATCGACAAACGTGTCAAAACCGAGTTGTCCAACATGGTCTTCAAGTGAGACTACAGGTGTTCAAAACTGAGAAGAAGGGATGGGGAGTACGCTGCTTAGATGATATTGACAAAGGAACATTTGTTTGCATTTACTCAGGTAAAACAGAACTTAACTTTTTAATTACTCTTGAATAAGATCTACATTTCTGAATGTACATTTTCCTTGCTAGGGATATTGAGATCTTACAAGAAGGTAAAGAATAGTAGAATCTTGGAGAAGCATCAGAAGAGACAAATGAATGGTCCTTGAGTACTGAAGAGATGCTTCAGAAGGACCAGAGGTTACACAGAAAAAAAGCTCGTAGCACAAACTTGAGTTATTACATGAAGGATTGTTAATGTACAAGGCATATTTTTATCCGTAGGGGTATAGAAATTTTAGACCCAAGGAAAGGAAGAAAGTTTTTTTTTTTTTTTTAAATAAGTAAATGACAGACTTGTTAAGTTAAAGATTATCAAAGAGTCCTGTTTAATGTTTTCAGCTATGATTAGAATAACTTTTCTTTGGGTGGTAGTGGTGGTATGGAAAATTGAATCCAGGGCCTTTGTATCCCCAGTGTATCCCCAGCTCTGTTTTAATTTTGAGGCAGAGTTTTCCTAAATGGCCAGGCTGGACTTGAACTTGTGATCATGCCACAGCCTCCCAGAGTGTTGGGATTACAGGTGTGTGCATAGTGCCTAGCTAACAATTTTAAAATAAGTATTTGCCTGTGATGGTTCAGGCCTTTAGGTGGCTCATTTCATTTTGAGGACTCCAGTGTTACCCATATTCTTAAGTACTGTGTTACAATTATGCATCTATTGATTCTTTTGGAACATGTTTCCATGTTGTTCTTCAGTCATTGTCCATTCACTTCACCTTGTCAGGCAAAAAATTCCTCATGTCCAGGATGTAAGAAAATCCAAATTTCTTACTGTGATGTAAGGAAGGTTGGGAAACATGGCTTTAAAGCCTGTGTAAAGGAAATGTAAAATGGATGGAGTCTTGGCAGCTGAGATGAGCAAGAACTGGACCAAACAAGTTCTAGGTTTGGTCCATAGAGCAAGAAGCAGATAACAGAGTTACCAGAATTCACAGTTGTCAGACTTGCATCTGTACTGCACACTGTGTGCACTACACAATGCTTCTCTAGACATTCATATCTCATATTTCTTAAAACAGCTCTTGAATGGAAGCTGTTTATAAAATGCCAGTGGTGTTCAGGAAGTGTCATTGGCTGTATCTGCAATTCCTAGAAAATATATGTATCATATCTCTCTGATCTACTAAGAATATTTAGCTGCTAATTTGGAGTTGGTAACTCTAATTTTGAATTCCTTAAGGGAAAATGCATAAACTTTAACCTAAGACAGTAATGTTATGCAGGACCTAATATGAGGACAATTAGTGTTTATCATCATTGTTTGAAATAGGTCATTTTTGGCTTGGTGTGGTTGTACATGCACTTGAGAGGCTGATGCAAGAGATTCACTGAGTTCAAGGCCAACCTGGGCTACATAAGCAAGTTCAAGGTCAATTTGCACTACATAGTAAGACCCTGTCTCAAAGCAAAACAAAGTAATCATTTTCTACATAAGAGTTAATTTTCAAATGTTAGTTTTTTTAAGTAGATATGGAAAGCTACAATCTTGAGACTTGGTACACCTCAGTCTAGAATACTTTCCGACTTTTTAAAACTTTATACTACTACTGTAGTCAAGTTCCTTTTTTATGCAGTATCAAAATGGACAAGTATTCCTTTCAAATACTCAACTTTTTTTTTTTTAATTAATTTTTTGATGGATAAAAGATCCTAATTTTGGGGGGTTTAAATATCTTGCAACAGTTTTCTAGGGTAAGTTAAATGTGTTTATTTGCAGGTTAGAAGTAAGATATACTCAGCTTAGGGTCCTTTAGTCATGGAGCAGAACAAGAGATGTCTATTTGTTGATAGCAGTTATACTATCATTTGTCTTGTTCATAGTCTCTTTTTTTTTCTTTTAGGAAGATTGTTGATAAACAGAGAAAACCCTGAGAAACCTAATGCTACTGATGAAAATAGGAAAGAAGGGAATATTATAAAAAATATATTTTCAAAAAAGAGGAAAATAGAAGTTGCATATTCAGATTGTGAGGCTAAAGTTAGCCCATTAGAATTGGAAACACACCCTAAAAGTGCTGAAACTGATGACTTTCCACCTAATAATCCAAAAGAACCTGTGATGTAAGTAAGAGTTCAGGAGCCCAGCTACAGTCAAATCTAAGCTGTGATCAAGTGGTTCTTTCTCCCTCTTCTCTTTCTAACTCCCTACTTTCCACTCTTATATATCACCTTGCTTCAGATGTTATAAACTTGACACTTTGAGAAATCCAGGATACTTTTTTTTTAATGGATGCCATGTTCTGCTTTTTATTTCTTTTTAAAGAATATAAAATAGTGATAGAGAAAAACAGCATTAAAAATGATACCAGATTTCACTAAACAAACAGTGGGAATTCAACAATGGTTGTTGTATTACATGATGCTATCTTCAAATTAGTTGTTTTTACCACACATAAGCATGTAAGATTCATTTAAGGAAAAAAAAAAACAAAAAACAAAATAATAACAAATAAGTTATAAGAAATTCAAAAGAGGAAAATAAATCAGAGTAAAAACCAAAAAATATTAAGCATTAACTGCTTTTTTTCAAAAGACCAACAGAGGCCGGGGAGATAGCTCAGTAGCTTCCCTAGCAAGCACAAGGGTCTGAGTTTAATCCCTGTTTCCACCAAACAAAAAAAAAAAAGAAGAAATCAAAAGACCAACAGAAATTGATGATATAGTTATCCAACTATTCTGTATATATACCTAAATATATCTTTTTCCCTTCTCTCATTTGTCCTTTTCCTCATCCCAGTTTTTCCTTCTCATTGAACAATTTCTTTCCCTTTCACAGTATCTGTTGTGACCTTTATATTTTAATTACTCTTTCAGATTCTCACACTAGTGAGATAATGCAATATTTGCACATGTGGATGTGATTTATTTCACTTACCAGTATAGTCTCTCGCTGCATCCATTTACCTACAAAACCCTCAAATTTATCATTTTTTATATCTGAACAATACTCCATTATATAAAAATACCATATCTTTTTTATCCATTCCTCAATTGAAAGGCATTTGGGTTTGTCCCAAGATTATGATTAATTACATTGCTGTAAACATGGGTGCACATATATTGCTATGGTATGATGATTTTATTTCTTTTGGGAAAAATACTTGGTCTCTTTATTTAATATTACTATTGTATTTCCAAAGTTTTTATAGGTTCTCTCTATTTTTTAAAATATATGTCTAATATTACTGGCTTTGAACTATAATTGCATTTCTTTCAGTAAGGAGAAGGCATAGTTATTTACATAAATTAATTTCTAATGATATATATTTAATAATATTGCCTATAATTTCATGGTTCAGTAAAGGAAATTTTCAACACTCTACCAAGTAACTTTTTGTTGTTGTTGTTTTTAGGGAAATGAACTGTGAAAATATTTCAAGACAGTATCATTCTGTTATTAGAAGTTCTAAATTCAAGACAGCCATTTTTCAACAGAATGGAAAAAAGATGGTAAAAATTATAAAATGTAGATAGAGGTTCTTCTGAGAGCCTTTGTTTCCTTAGTTCAAATGTTCATGTTACTTAATATTGTATAGGAATTTTTGTATTGATTTGGAATGGTTAAACTGTTGAAGTTGTTAGGACATATTTTATTTACTTAGTATTCCTCATGGCAGTTGATATGTTTCTGATTTAGGTATATGAGAAGAATTTTAGACATGTCCTGACAGTGGTCTCTACTGTAACTAAGAGCTGTCTGAATCTGAGAATTTGTAGGAAGCACTAAAGTGTTCAAAAAGAACAGAGATACATAGTAAAAATGGTAGAATAATTTAGGTTAAGGAGGTCTTCAGAGGACAAAGAAGAGGTGTAACTTTATAAAGGAATCTTCAAGAAAGCATTTTATGTGGCAGCCTGTAAGGGAGACATTTGTCAGACTGAGCTTGAGAACTAGTGCAAAGACTGAAACTTGAAGCAGAGAAAGGTATAGGAAAAAAAAAGAGATAGATATAATCTCTAGCAGACCTTGTTGATGAAAAATAAAATGGTTCTACATGTTGTATAAATATCTTCCCTTATCTTAGTAATAGTACATTCTTAGTCAATATCATTCAGTTTATAAGAAGATTGGGCCATGAGGTCAGATAGACCTGAGTTTAACCTCCAGCTTTGCAGTTTACTAGCTGGGTGACATCTCCCTACATTTCTCTTATCTATAAAGGATGGTAATATTTCAGGGTTAGGATTGAAATAGATAAATATCAGAAATCTTGCTTGGCACAATGCTTGGCACTAAACTGAGTGTTCAATAAATGTTGACAATTCAAATGCTAAGAACTTAAAAAAATAATGATCAACATTTAGTCAACAGTTAGCTGATTGTTGAACTTTATCCTACGGGTACAATATACTTTTACAGATACCATTACCTTTGAAAATGATGATAGTGTCCACAGTGCATAAAGCCAGACAACTTCTTTAATCTTTTCTTTGAAATGAAAACTAGCCAGTGTTTTTTATCTTGTACAATTTACAGCTGAAGCCAAGCTTATGATCTTGTATTAGCACTTTCTCAGTACTGAATATGATTACAGCTCAGATACAGACATATATTGGATATTAATGTTGGAAGAATGTCTTTAAGTCTTTGTAGCTATGGCTAAGAAAGTGTGGAGAGGGCCAGCCAGGTAGCTCAGCAAACTAAAGCACCTGCTTAGGCAAGCACTAGCACTGGAGTTTGATCCCCAGCATGCTGTGCCAGCCCCGCCCCTGGGGTACACTGAGATGGCAACTGAGACTGGGTGTGGTGGTGCCGCCTGTAACCCTCCACACAGCGTGTGGGAGGCTGAAAATAAGAGGATCACTACGAATCTGATCTGTGTAGTGAGACCCTTGTAGACACTGTACTAAACATTAAAAAAAAAAAAAAAAAGTGCCTAGAAGTAGAGCACAGACAAAAAGTTGGCTCCATTCACCTAAAGACTCTTTATGAACTCAGCTTTGATGCTTTTCTTTCTTTTTTTGGCAGAACCGGGGATTGAACTCAGGCCCCTGTGCGCTTGCCAGACAAACACCTACTCTGCTGAGCCCTCTCCCTGGCCACAGCTTTGATAATTTTCAAAATTAATCTGTTGTAACAGACTATGGAGATTGACACTTGATGAAAGAGACCTAGCTGCTACATAATTTTTCCTGATCTAGAAAGTAAAAAAATTCTGTTTTATTTCTTTTAAGGAACTTATTTCCTTGGATTCTGACACCTCAAGTGAAAACAATGGATTTCTGAATTGTAAAGCCAGGAGAAAACAAAGTAGGCTTTGTTCCATTTTGTGATTTCCTACCTCTTCTACTTGCTTGTCACTCTCTTGCTTCCTATTGTACCTCTTCATAAATTTCATGACAAACCTTTATTTGTCACAAAAGTTACAATTTGTTCAGATCAGAGAGGCAAACGATGATATGTGAGCCAAATCTGAGCTACCACCTGCTAAGTATGGCCCAGGAAGGAATGATTTTTAAATAGTTGAAAAACATCAGGGGAATAATATGTCATGATACTTGAAAATTAAATGAAATTAACAATCTCACTGTTTATAAATAAAGTTTTATTGGAAAACAGCCAGTAATTCATTTGCATGTTTTTACTACATTTACACTATATCAGCTGAGCAGAATACTTACAAAAAAGACTGCGTGGTAGCATAGCCTGAAATGTTTGCTCTTTGGCCCTTTACAAAAGAAGTTTGCTGACCTTTTGGCCTGACACATGGTGCACATCTCTCATTGTATGTGATCCACAGATTTTATTTATGGCTTTGCAGCCACTTTCCAAAGCAGCTTTCTCTTATTTTGAACTCTTTTAAAAATAAAGACAGATCACTCTTTTGTAGTAGTCCAGATAACTTCACTAAGAGGATACTTATAAGTAGTGAAGAGTTGAAATATCAGTAGCCTGAATACCTGTCTTTCAGCTGGCAGTACCCTGCCATACTGAAATGTACAAATGGAGAAAAGCCTAGCTTGTGATACTTTGCATTTCATGACTCCCTCAGCACAGAGACATTGCTTAGAATTGTCCCTTTTATGAGGAACTAACGGGTGCTGCTGCTTTTCCTTTTGAGTCTCCTTACATTTGCAACCCTAGCTCTACAACTCATATTAAACTGGGAGAGGCATGGCAGCTTGTTGATAGCAAGCTGTCTGAAAAAAAAATATCTTCTGTATTTTACCATTTAATCTATGTGAGATGTAAAAAGTTACTGTTGGTTCTTTTTTTTTTTTTTTTTTGTGGAACCGGGAGTTGAACTCAGGCCTGTGCACTTGTCAGGGAAGTGCTTATTCCACTGAACCATCTCCCCAGCCCTTTTTTGTTTGTTTGTTTTGTTTTTTGCCATTTTCATAGACAACTATAATGCATAAAGCAGACAGAGCAATATTCTAATTGTATAACTAGTATGGCTTACAAGTAACTGTTGACTAAAATACAAATAGTATAGAAATAACAGCCACAATAGTGCAAGCAAATCAAGAACCTAAAGGATTTCTTTTTTACTAGTTTAAACTTTTAATTGATGCATAATAGTTTAGTTGACACATAATACATTTATGGAGTAGAGTATAACATTTTGCATAGCAGACAATGTGTAATGATCAGATCAGGGTAATTGGTATATTTAAATTGAGACATTTATCATTTCTTTATGTTAACATTTAAAATCCTCTCTGCTAGCCATTTAAAAAATATTACAACTAATTTTTTCCAGCTGTACTGTATATAGAACATAGAATATGAGGATATTTGAAGTTACTCTAGTGTATGTATAGAACATTAGAACTTATTCCTTCTGCCCAACTGCACCCATGCACTTGTTAACTGTATCTGCTTTCCCTATGCCTTTCCCACTGCCTTGTATTCATATTCCGTTCTAGCTTCTGTGAGATTACCTTTTCAGCTAAAATATAATTTGTTTATGCCCCTCTGTATTAGGTGATATAAGTAGCTTTTGTCATAATGGCTTTCATTGTCTATCTGACATTCATTGGTCAAGAAAAATTAATTTAAGCATTTCAGCTACTTTTGAAATATTATTGTTTATTAAAGTATACTTATTGATTATCTAGAAAAACACTAAACATGAATACATACAAACCCTCACAGCACAGCTGTTGTTACAGTGTCTGTGGAGAGATTTGTAGACTAAACGGTCTTCTCAGGCCTTTATTGGGCATCATAGAGGCCTAAACTGCCACTTAAATCCCTACTCTGTTTAGAATATATTTAGATGCAGATTTCAGAATTGAAGAAGTCAGCTTATTAAAATCAAAGATTAAATATAGTAATGGGGAACAAGCCTGAAGAATACTGCTGAGCAGTACTGCTATGTAGCATGACACATAAGAGAGAGGGTATATCATAATCCAGTTTGGCTTTGTTTCCCCTGTTCTTGTATTAGAAGGCAAACCTGATCAGCTCTCAGAGACTCAAATTTTTTCTTTGCAAAATTAAATAAATTTAACCTTAACAAATTGTAAAGGTTAGTGATAATTAATACAACTAGTTTCTAATTAATATTAATCTCAGCACTGTTGTTCAATCATATGTATTTCCTGACAATTCCTTCCTGAAAATGTCTATCAGAGGAATCAAGTTCAAACCAAGTTGGAGATTCTGAAGACAATCAGCTGCATGAATCAGATGTGATAGATATAACTAAATGTAGAGAAGAAACTCCACCAGGGGACAGATGTCACCCAGCAAGCACATTTCACAGTGAAAATATTGAGGTTCAAATAAAAATGCCCCAAGAAGAAAAATCACCAGCACATCAAAAGCAGCAGGCCTTTGCTGATAAGTTGCTAAGTGAAACCAAGAATACTTCCTCTACTTCTCCAGTAAAGTCCAGTAACGGGATTGTGTTTTTGTTGGATGCCACAAAAGAAGGAAATGTGGGCCGCTTCCTTAATGTGAGTAACAGTGCTGAGATTGATATTTCTCAACAACTTTTTTCCTTATGCTGCTTTTAAAATATCATGAGGATAATATGATTAATAGATGGAAAAGCCAGAACCTAGGTTAGGGGTTCAGTCTTCAAGTTGTGTCTTTGGAGTGTTTCTTAACTGCTGATGCCTCATTTTCTTCCTCTATAATGTAGAAATAATAACTGTTTAGGATGTTGAAAGGAGATATTAACATGAAAAAGCTTAAAGTTGGCCAGTAAACATTTGCTTTAAAAGGACTAAAATGAGTCCGGGCATGGCAGCACAGACCTATAACCCCAACACTGGGGAGGCTGAAAACAGGAGGATCATTATGAGTACAAGCTGCATAGTGAGACCCTGTACCAAATACATAAAATGAAAAAAAGAAAAATGAGAGAAAAAATAACTTCTAAGACATGGTAGTGTAAGAAAAGTAAATTTAAAAGTTTTGAAGCTAATTGCCCAAGTTGAAAAAAAAGTATGGTCAGGGAAAAGTTGTTGAAATTAAATGATGTCATTTTAATGATTCTGTGACATAGGAATATTTTGAAATGGCAGCTGGTAGGTAACTGAAGGTATTGGAATGTTGGAATGGTGGTAATATGAGGAAAGAGTATCATCACTATAAATAAATAATGGCTGTATTTATCAAACAAATCAATTGTTTACATACTTCCCCTCCAGAGGTCCTGTTTTATCCTAGGATGTGAAAAATTGAAGAGTGCGTGTGTGTGTGTGTTTTATTTTGTGTACTAGGTATTAAACCCAGGGCCTTCATACTGAGCTGTATCTAACAGCCCCATTTTGAGACAGGATCTCACCAATTTTTCCAGGCTAGGCTCAAACTTGTAATCCTTCTGCCTCTACCTCCCAGAGTGCTAGAATTATAGGCATACATCAATATGGTGCATGTTAATATTTTTTGTGTCTGGCTTCATAGTACATGTGTTTGGTGCTAGCACCTGTGAGGCTGAGACAGGTGAATCACTGTGAGCTCAAGGCCAGCTTGGGCTACACAGTGAATCCAACACCAGTTTAAACTACATACAGGAACCCTGTTCCCCAAGAAAAACAAAATATTAAATAGACTTCTTGAAAGCTTTTTTGTTTTTAAAAATTAATTTAAAAGCTCTACCCTGAGAAGTACTATACCCTTATCCATCCTGTCCCCACTCTATATGACTTTTCTTGTGTATTCTTGTAGTATTTCTGCAAAGTAAGTTTATATGTATGTTTATCCCTTTTTACATAAAAATAGCATATTACATTCACTGTCCTACATTTATGTTCTAAATCAACAGCATATCGTTTCTATGTCCTATTTTATAATTTTACAGAATTCCATTGTGTAAATACACTGGGTATTTAAGCAACCCTTTGCAGGCATAAATTGGGTTATATAAAAACTTTTCCTGTGTTGCTCAGTCCCACAAGTGACACCTGGCCACAAGTAAGTGTCATGATCATTATCCATGTCCACAAAACACTGAAACTTTGTGCAATATCCTATCCCCAAACTGTCACAAGTGATGGTCATTTATTTGTCTTTCCAGTATTTATCTTATGTTTTATTCTTAGTACTTCTTTACTATCATGAAAATGTTTTCTTAGTTCAATTGTTTTGAAACATTTAATTTTTAATTAATTAGTATTTAATTTTCTGAATATTGTTTAATCTTAATTTTTGTTTGAAGATTTATACTATATCTTTGAATTACAATGTATCTAAAAGATATTGTATGATATTCTAGTATTAGAAACTTTATGAAGTATATTTTTTTCTGTTGACTTTATATTTCTTCTTCCCTGTTCTTTATTCATACATACACACATGTATATATGAAAAAAATACATGTATAACCCGACATAAGAATGGTACTGTTTCATAGAAATCTTCAGTGACCTTTTATTTTGTTTTGTTTTCTTTTTTTTTTTTTTTTTTTTGAGACAGGGTCTCACTATGCAGTTCAGGCTGGCCTTAAGCTCACTTTGTAGCTCAGGCTGGTCTTGAACTCACAACAATCCTGCTGCCTCAGCCTCCCGAGTGCTGGGATTACAGGCATGCACCACCATGCCCGGCTTCAGTGACCTTTTAAATAAGGGTTCATCTAATATATTTTATATAGTCCTGCATAACTATCACTGTGAGAGCTCTTTATTGCTCATCCAGGAGCATACTGCAACTTCTTATGCCTTTTGAATTGTGCTCTTTGTTATTTCCTATATGCTACATTTGGAGGAATTAAAATATTTCAAGTTTGTATAACTAGAAAATATCTTACTTTTAGTTTTCAAAGCTATGTTTGCTAAGTATAAAATTCAAAGAGGATAGATCTTTTTTTTTCTTTCAGTCCTTTAATTAGTCTAGTTTCTTGCACACTTGGTCCCATTTTTTTTCTTTCTAATGTGGAATAAGACACTATTTAATTTTGTTCTTCCATAACTAATATTTTTATGTATATGCTTTAGTCATTTTTTTCTTTATAATAAGTTTTGGACAATTTCATTTTTGTGTATCTTGGTATGATTTTATTCAAATTTCTTGTGCAAAAGGTTCGTTTTTCTTGGAAATTTGGTATTATATGTTGAACTAAATTCAGAAATTTTAAATCTTTAAATATTTACTGCCTATTCCTTCCTACTTTGAGAATTCTATGAATATAAAAAAAGAAAAATAAATAAATAATAAAAAAATCTTTTCCTGTTAAAACCAATGCTTTATGTATAAATTATAGATATATGCACAGATGAATCTATAGAATGCATTCCTAACTGTAGGGTTGGTGAATCAAAAAATAAATGCAAGATTGGGCATTTTGGTATGCACCTGTAATCCCAGTTCCTTGGAGGCTGAAAACCGGAGGATCACTATGAGTCCAGTCTGTGTAGTGAGACCTTGTAGATCCTGAACATAAAAAATAAAGAAATAAAAATAAATGCATCTGTATTAATGATAAATACTGACAAATTATCTTCAGTATTTCATGCCATTTTGTAATTCTGCAGCAAGATATCAGAGTCTCAGAACAGCTTTTCTGAATTGGGGGTGTTGATGAATACCCATAATCCCAGCACTTGGGAAGCTGAGACAGGAGGACAGCTAAGAGTTTAAAGTCAGCCTGGACTACAAAGTAAGTTCAAGGCCAGCCTGAATTACATAGCAAGATCCTGTCATGTCTAAACAAAAAGCAAACAAATAAAACTAGAACAAAGCTTTTTTAAATAGATTCCTGCTATATTAACAGAACTGTTTTTATATTAGCACAAAAAGAAAACAATAAGCAAGTGAGATATGTGCACAACAGAATGATATTCTAATGTGTATAGTGCAAGGTATCAAATTTTGTCCTGTGTCTAACCTCTTTGTTTAAATTTTTTTGCAGCATAGTTGTTGTCCAAATCTCCTTGTACAGAATGTTTTTGTAGAAACACATGACAGGAATTTCCCATTGGTGGCGTTCTTTACCAACAGGTTTGAATAATTTTGCTTATGTGGATCGATGACTTTAAAAATTATAATAATGGTTGGGAATATATAGCTCAGTATGAAAGTCCTGGGTTCAATCCCTAGTACTGGGAAAAATGAAAATACAGGAGGAGAGGCTGTGTAATATAGTTTCAAATATCTGTAAGAAATCTTTTTTGTGTGTGGAACTGGAGATTGAATTCAGGCCCTTGAGCTTGCCAAGGAAGCTCTTATTCCACTGAGCCGTCTCCCCAGCCCCATTCCAAATATCTGGTATTCTAGATAGAATACAGTATTCAGTTAGTCTAAACAGTTCCTGGCAATCCTATAATCCCAGCTCTCAGAAGCTGAGGTAGAAATATTGCTATGAGTTTGGGGCCAGCCTGGGCTACAAAGTGAGTTCAGGTCTACCCTAAACTGCATAGTGAAACCCTATCTCAAAAAGAGAAAAACAAAATGAGTAAATAAAATTTTTGAACTCTGAAGATTTCCATTCTTAGTCTTATTTAGAATTTGTTTTTTTAAAGAGCTTAAGATACCAAACCTTACCTAGTTCAGTTCAGGAAAGAAATCACAAAAGAATACTGCATCTCCCAGTCGGGACCATCCTCCATCTGCTTCCACGTATAAGATTCACATTTGCACAGCACATGTCCTTTTGATAGAAATGGGATCCTTCCTGCTTAGGACTTAGGTAGATTGGGAATAAAACTTAAATGATTATTCTTAATCCTAACTGGTACATGTCATGGAAAGATAATAAATCATATTTTTGGGATGGTTAAAGATGGTGACATGAAGGGCCAGCAAGATAGCCCAGTGGACTAAGCACCTGCTTAGGCAAGCACAGGGACTGGGGTTCTGTCCCCAGCACCACATGCCACACCAACCCCATCCCAGGGTATGCTGTGCCTGAATGTGGTGGTGAATGTCTATAATCCCAGTGTTGGGGAGCCTGAGACAGGAGGATCACTATGAGTCATAGCTGTGTAGTGAGACCCTGTACCACATACATTAAAAAAAGATGGTGACATGAAATTTGTCATATTCAAGTTTGATGCACTTGTAGCTATCTAGAGTAATTTATAATTCTTTTTCATTTCTGTTTTCTAGGTATGTGAAGGCAAGAACAGAACTAACATGGGATTATGGCTATAAAGTTGGGACTGTGCCTAACAAGGAAATCCTCTGCCAATGTGGGACTAATAAGTGTAGAAAAAAAATATTATAACAGTGCTCCTAATGCCTGTGTTGAAGTTAGCATTTTAGGCTAACATTAGAGCTGTACAAAGGACCCTCAGTCATGAGGTGAATTCAGGTTGATGTCCATCAAGGGAATTTGGTGGACTTTACCCTGTTCAAGGGTTTCATATTTTCCAGATTTTTCTGTGGTATAGAAATGCCAAGAAAAATGTATGGATGTTTTCCAACACATCAGGTATCTTGTTTTTTACTGTTGTTCTACTTTACATAAGTAGACTATAAGTGTATATTTTATGTGAAATAAAATATTGTATTTCATTATACAATTAATAACTTATTTGTAAATTATATATTTAGAAAACTGAAGATTACAATTATTCAGCTGTTTTTAATGTTCCTTTGGATATCTGTTCCTTCTATTGAAGAAGAAACTGCAAAAGAAAATTCATCTCAAAAAGTGATAGAAATTTACTCCAGGACTACTTTGCCCTACTCAAATACTTGATAGAACATTGTTTCATGAAGATATAACTTCTCCAACAAATGTTAGAATACTTAGAAGATACCAGATATGGTGTATATGCCTATAGTCCAGTACTTGGGAGGCCGAGGCAGAAGGATTACAGTGAGTTTGAGGCCGGCCAGGGCTACATAAGCCTGTACTACATAGCAAGACTGTCTCAGAAAAAGAAAAACAAAAAAAAAAGATGAGGGGAGATTGTTTGCTTACCACACATGAAGCCCTAAGTTTGATCTCCAGCAACACACATACACACACAACCAACTTTGAGAGTTATGTACAAAAAAATTTGTAGGATTATTTCTGTCACAGTGTTCTATCCCTTTTACTGGGTGTCTGGTAAGAATTTTCAATATGAAAACTTAAGTCTTCCAATATAGGAAAATTTTCTTGAACTATTTCTCTAAGGATTTCTTATCAGGAGAAGACTTGGGCTGGGGAAATAGCATGGCAGTCTAAGTACCTTCCTGGCAAGCATAAGCACCCAGGTTCGATCCCCAGTACCACATGCTGTGCCATGCTGGCCTCGCATGAAGCCAGCCACCAAAACTAGGCATGGTGGTGCACAGCTGTAATCCCTGGGCTGGGGAGGGTGACTGGAATGTTATTCCTGTAGAACTGTCTTCTCATTCTTTTTAATTTCCAGGTGTCTTCCTCTTTCTGGAAAGTTTTTTCAATTTAACCTTTAAATTCATCTATTGCATTGTATTTTCCTGGTCTTATTTTGATATGAAGTACTTCTCTTTGAATATTTTCTTTAATAGCATTCCATTTGGGGCCCATGGTTACAGTATTTTATCTCTGAAGATAGTATTTCTGTGTATGTAAATTAGTAATAGCTTGGATCAAGATAGTTGGGCTGGGGAGATGGTTCAATAAAATAAGCGCTTCCCTGGCAAGTACAAGGGCCTGAGTTCAACCCCTGGTTCCATAAAAAAAAAAAAAAAAAAAAGCTGTTTGAGACTGGGCTTGGTGGTGCACTCCTGTAAGTCCAGACCTTTAGAGGCTGAAAACAGGAGGATCACTATGAGTCTGATCTGAGTAGTGAGACCCTGTACTTAGTACATTTAAAAAAAAAAAAAACAAAAAAAACTGTAAACCTTTTAGTTCTGAAACAAAAGTGTACAGAATTGTGTTTCCATTTAGCCTCTGGTGAAAAACACAGGGTCATCTTCCCCAAATTGTAGAAAAAAATCACTGTCTATACATGCATTCACAGTTATATTTCCTGCTATATTCACTATTCTAGTTTTATTTGTGTTTTGCTTTGGTCTTTATTTTTCATGTTACAGATTTTCCTCAAAATTAGTTATTGGTCATTTATATTTCAAAGTGGGACCAAGGGCCCCTGGGCTGCTCTACCATGACCTACCTGCAGTGTTTTTTTTTTGTTGTTTTTTTTTTTTTTTCAGAAATTCCCTGGTGTTGTGTTCAGGACTTTATTTTTGACATGGAAAGGGATACTTGTGACCTGGAAGAAAACTGGGGTCTGCTTATTTCTATTCTTATAACCTCAAGTCTAATCCATTTTAAAACTGGTGAAAACTGAGTTTATTTTAATATACTTTCTGCTTTCTGGAACCCAATTTGCATTTCTGCTTTTTAGACCCTCCTCAAAGTATTAGATTAGTTCCTCAACAAATCAACTATTATGTACTGCATTTCCAGAACTTTACCCTTCACTCTTTCCTCTGCCTCCTATCCTTCCTTGCTTTTTTCTTTCTGTTCTTTTTCTAAGACAGTCTTACCAAATGCCCAGGCAGAACTCAGACTTGGGGTTCGCCTTCCTCACCCTCTAAATACTGGGATTTAGTTACTGTATTTATGTTGTCCAAATGTGCATTTGTTGCATGCACCAAGAACCTCGTCTTGTGTGGTGCTCTGTATTCCACGGGTGCTAAATAAAGCCTTGCGACTGTAACTGGATTTAGGGTCGATTAATTCTGCGTCCATTCTGCATTAGCAAATGGCCTAATCTCATTGTGGTAATTTGGAATAAACCTTCACGGGAGCCGTGGCCTCGTCAGCGCCGGAGGCGTGCGGGTGGCGGGGGCGCGGCGAGCCCACCGACCCGGACCTGAGGGGGAGGACGGAGGGCGGGGATTTGTGGAAGGAAAGCGAAACGGCAGCGCCGGCATTTCCGGGGGCGCCACTCTGCACCGCCCGGCCTCCGCCGCTGGTAGCCATGGCCCAGCTGTCCCCGTCCTCGTCGCCTGTGCCACCCGAGCCAGCGCCTGACCCCGGCGACCCCGCGGCCCACCCCGCGCGGGCGCCGCTCCCCCTCCCCACGGGTGAGTACGCAGCCGCCCCTGCCCTGGAGGAGCCGCCCGCACCAGTTGCGGAACAGCCCACGGGGACTCCCAGCGCCGCTCCGCCCGCCCACCGGGTGGGGCTGCGGCCCAGACGCTGGCTTTCGAGGGCCAGTCTGTGCGTGCTGGCGAACTTCTAGGGCGTTCAGTGGAACAAATCGCAGCCGAGGCACGCGAGCGCTGCGGCGCCCGCCACCCGCACGCCGCCTGCGCGGACGAGGCCACCCCTCTAGGCCCTGTGAGTCTTCCGACCGGCTCCGTCAGTGCATCTGCGCGTCCTGCTGTGCGCCGGGCTCCGCGCTAGCTCCGGGGGTTCAAAAGCGAGTGAGCCCCTACCCTTGCGAATCCAATACCAGCATTTGTAAAAAGTGGTCGGAGCTCCAGTGTGCCGCCTGCTGTACTGGGAAAGCAAGTCGGAGGAGAGGGTGCTTGAGCTTCATTTTAATGGGCAAGAGTCAGCCAGCTATAGGTGGAGAGGCTGTTCCTGGCAGAAGATGAATAAGGGCAACCAGCCACAACACGAACGTGGGGACCACAAACCAACCAAGTGACACTTTTAGTACCTGAAGAAACGCAGGGTGGAGATGAGTCCTCCACTCAAATCTAGGCTGGTATAACCAACTTCTATGTCTGGAATGATCCCAAAGTGAGTCTATTCCGAAGAACTCATTTTCCCATTCTGCCTAGGTTCTGCAAACCTGCCCAGCCACCATCTACCCCCTTTCATTCATCCAGTTATCAGGCCTAAAAGCCTTAGCAGTGCGCAGAGCACTTTCAACGCTCCATGTAACACATCAGTTAGGCTGCCAGTTTGGCTAGTGTGTTGTGCTTGACCACGCACAACCTCCATTACTATCATTCAATCCTGGATCATTTTTCTTCTGGCTTCTACTATAGCGTTTCATACAGGCAGACCTGCATATCAGCCAGATGGGCCTTCACAATATGAAAGGCCAAGGTGATTACTCTGACCTCTCCAGTACTCCCATTTCCTGCAGAGTGTACATTAGTGGTACAGTGGTGAGCATAGCTGCTTTCCATTAACTTCAGAATACAAAGCCTGGCTTATGTTCACCCATGTTCTTACCTGATTTGACTGCCTATCCTGCTATTTTTGCGTCCTCAGCAGCTAAACCTCCTCTGGACCTATTTGCTAGTTCCTACTGTGACTCATCCATCTCTACAGAGTTACGTGCTTTTTCCGGTCAAGAAGAATGAGTTAGAGAGCCAGGATCGTTTTTGTTTTATTGAGACAGGGTCTCACTATGTAGCCCAGGCTGGCCTTGAACTAGCAGTGACTCTCCTGCCTCAGCCTCCTTAGTGCTGGCCTCCTGAGCGCTGGGATTACAGGCATGCACCACCAACCCCAGCAAGAGTAAAATCTTTTAAGATATTGCAATACATTTAGTTTAAAAAAAAAAAGATTAGGGAGCACCTGTGTGTCCCACATCCAGTTTCTATGCATAGGTCACATTAGTGTGGTCACCACTTATGGGTTCCCAGATACCGAGATCCTAGGAGACCAAGTACTTGGGAGTACAGACTGAAAATGTCCAGTTGTTAGAGACAACTGAATTTAGTATAACTGAATTTCATATAGCGTGATCATGGAAGACATAGTCAAGAGCTGGCACTAGCAAATTAATTGCCTAATTTTTTTTTTTTTTTAAGCCTTTGAGGGTTTTGGTAAGTTTTTGAGGGAAGACATTTTGGGGAATTTTGGTGCTGGGAATTGAATTCAAGATGTAAATTTTATTTTATTTATTTTTTGGTGGAACTGGGGATTGAACTTGAGTCCTTGTGCTTGCCAGGGAAGCATGTATTCCACTGAGCCATCTCCCCGGCCCCAAGATGTAAATTTTATGTCTGATGTGATGTGAATATCCTTTTAAGTAGGATGACAATATTCTACCAGAGTAGATTTTGGGGTCAGAGGTGATTAGAATATTGGGATTTCCCCTCCCCTCAATTTTATCCTAGGACTTTATATTGTCAAATACTAAAATATATTCTAAAGAATAAAATTTTTTGTTTGTTTCTTTTTGTTTTTGTTTTAAGACACAGTCTTGTTATGTAGTCCAGGCTGGCCTTGAACTCTTGGCGATCTTCCTGCCTCTCAACCTCCTGAGTGCTGGGATTACAGGTGTGTTCCCTTGTACCCAGCTGTCAAAAAAATTTTATGTGTGGTAGTGATAGATGAAGATTAATGGAATAAGAAGTACAGGAACAAAAGATTATATAATTACATATTAACATTTCATTGTAAAAAAAAATTAAAAATTGGAGCAGAAAACAGTTAAATGTTTCTAAAGACATCCTCTTACCCAACAGTAGAAATGATAACACCTGTAATAATTTCATCAAATAAAACATTGAAACATTTCTGTACCAAAGAACATAATAATGAACTTAAAGGACCATATATATGACCAACAAAATATTAATATCCTAAACATTTGACAAGTAGAAATTCAATTTAAAAATTAGGTAAAGACATGGATGCCAGAGAAAAAATGCTGCCTCCTCATGCATTAAATTCCTAAGGGCAGCTTTGATCCATTTTGGTTTGTGTTCTTCACTTTGATTCCTAGCTATGCCTTTGTTTTTAAATGAGCTAGGAGATACTCTCTCATGTCTTCCTCTGCTTCTTGTTGGTTGGTTTTTTTTTTTTTTTTTTTTTTTTTTTTTTTTTTTTTTTTTTTTTTTTTTTTTTTTTTTTGTCTTTTTGAGACAGGGTCTCACTGTGCAGTTCAGGCGGGCCATAAGCTCACTTTGTAGCTCAGGCTGGTCTCGAACTCACAACAATCCTCCTGCCTCAGCCTCCCTAGTGCTGGGATTACAGGCATGCGCCACCACGCCCAGCTCTGCTTCTTGTTTTCTTCACTGCCTATGACCATTATTCTTCCAAATAATCATTTTCCTCAAAATACTTGTACTGGAATTTTTATTAAAATTGCATTAAACCTAAAACTTACGTGGGAGGGAGAATTGACATTATTACAGTACCCAACTTTTCATTTTCAGGGGCATAAAATGTCTCTCCATCAGTCAAAATTGAACATCCTCTAAAAGAAATTACATTAAAAACCATGCAAAATGGAGAATCTTCAATTATCTTTGCCATCCTGTTCTTCCCTGCTCCAGAAAGTCCTTAGTAGCTTACTCTCTTCTGTTCAGATTCCTGCCCTTTTCCCACAGGGTTGCTTCTTCCTGCTGCGTCCCTCCTTCTGCCCCCTCCAAATTGTGGCAGCTCGAAGTCCACACCCTGATAGCTCCGCTGCCCATTGGGAGTGCTCCCTTCTCTGCCTCCATAGTCTTACAGCATTTCCCACCCACTTTGCAATTATATTACTTCGTAGGACTTTTTCCAATTATTTTATTTCCCTACTTGCTACTTTGCTTGTTTATTTTGTAAGCTTCTTACAGACTTCTCTATTTCACATTTCTTAATAGCTTCAGTGCTGTGCAGTGCAGTAGCCAGTAGCCCTATAGGGGTTCTGAGTGCTTAAAATATGGTTTAAAAATAAGACACCTTATTTTTGAGGCAGGGTCTCACTAAATTGCCCAAACTGACCTTGAATTTGCAGTCCTGCTACCTAGCCTCCCAAGACTTACTATCTAACATGTGGACATTTTCAGCCTCCTAAGTACTTAGGATTTCTAGGCATGTGCCCAACTATAATGCACTTTTTTTAAAAAATTCATTTTATTAGTTTATGTGGACAGTACATGTTTGCATTCCTTGTGGAAAATTGGTATGTGTACATCATACACCTCTGTTCCCTTTTCATCCTCTTTCCTTCCTCTTCCTCCTTGGGTCCATCTACCTTGATCTCTTCACCAGGGGTGGGGGTGGCTGTTACCGTTCTTGTACATGTTTGTAGTACAGAATGTTTACACTGCTGGTGTGGAGTTAGTATATGTACATAACATCCCAATTCTTTTTTTCATCCCTCCCTTCCTCCATTCCCTTTCCCTGATGCACATAATGAAGTATTTCCTGAATACTTCATTGTTTTCTTACTGATTTATAATGACAAAGAGCTTGCAATGAGTAAGGTAATATTTTTTGAGAGCCTTGCTTGTATTTATATTCCTGGTTATTTTTATCCTTCCCCCCATTATTTTTCAAAGATTTTCCTTATTTTTAAATGAATTGTTTTTTCTTTTATTAATAAGCCCATTTTAAAATAAGTAAGTTAGAGCCAGGCATGGTGGCACACACATGTAATCTCAGCTCTTGGGAGGCTGAGGCAGGAAGATTGCAAGAGTTTAAGGCCAGCCTCAGCTCCATAGTGAGTTCAAGGCCAGTTGGAACTGTATAGCAAGACCCTGTTTCAAAAAAAATAAAAATAAGTTAGTTTGCAATGTAGATTTCTGTGTGTGTGTGTGTGTGTGTGTGTGTGTGTGTGTGTGTGTGTTTCTAGAAGTTTTGACTCTCATAAAAACAAGTGCCCTCTCTTCTACTTTTTAAGATCAGAGGAGTATCCAGGTGTGGTGGCACAGGCCTGTGTCCCAGCACTAGAATTTGAGGCCAGCCTGGGCTGTGTATGAAAAAGACAGAGAGAGTGATTAAAGGAGTATCAATACCACAAATTCTCACCATTTCTCACACTTCTAGGTGTCTTTCAGGTTGCAGAAAGGATGGAAAAAAGGGTATGTGCCCTCTGCTGCAAAGGTACCGACTATAGTGTGCTGTACTTTGCACGGTCAGAGAACATAGCTGCTCATGAAAACTGTTTGGTAAGTACATGAGCATGTGAGACGACATGAGTATCTTGAAGGTCAGGCATCCCAGAAGAGATGAGTGGCACTCTGGCTGCAGCGAGCAAGGAACTGGCTGTGGTTTCAGCTTTTAAGTGGAGAGGGATAGTTTTCTAACTTCAAATTGTTTCAAATATTACTACTGTGATTACTTTATTTATAACTGATCAAACACAATAAAATAAATTATGGTGAAGAAACTTCTTTAAAGATATTTTGAGGGGCAAGGGAGATGGCGCAGTGGAGTAAGTGCTTCCCTGGCAAGCACAAGGGCCTGAGTTCAAATCCTGGTTCCACTAATAAAAATAAAAAAGTAAATAAATAAAGATATTTTGCTTATTTCTGATATAATAGGAACATAGTCTATCACACTTTATGGATTCTGTAAATGTATCTATGTGGGTAAACATTGCTCTACAGCTTTTATGTTAAATATAGTGTCCAATTTCATGAGTATAACACTATTCAGCTGTCTCCTTGTGAATAGGCATTTAGACTTCACCCATCTTCTTAATATGACTAGTGAGTTAGCAAAACACTGTCTGAGTTATATATGTGAGAATTTGGTACAGAGCTAAGAATAGAGTATCTGAGGCAGAAAAAGGGCAGTTTGTACTTCACTAAATTCTTCAGATTGATCTCCAGTTTGTACTAAGTTTGGCTTATACTCTGTTTCAGAGTGTAGTAAAACCTTCCATTCACAAGCATAATTGTTCTGAAAGCATGTTTGCTTTTACAAAGCATTCCTATGTAAAAATGGATTTCCCCAGAAAAGATAATAGAAGCTCACATGATGTACTTCACAGCCCCAAAATACTCATATAAAAATGATTACAGTACTGCAGTATAATACAAAACAATAAAGAAAATAAATAAATAGACCTGGAATTTTACTATTGTGTAAGGTAAAAATCTGATTTGATTTTTTTTATTTTAGGGAAGGGTCTACAGAGTGTTCAGGGTCTTATTAAGAGATTGGACTTGGAGTGATCCTCCTGTTTACAGCCTCCCAAGAGCTGGGATTACAGCTGTGCGTGCCACCATGCCCAGTCTCAATTGCTGTCTCAACCTCACCCACCTGGGGGTGGGGCCAGCATAGCAGGCCCAGGATCAAACCCCCAGCCCCTGCACCTGCTTGCAGGCACTTAAATCCACTGAACTATTTGGCCAGCCTTAAAATCTGACTTTATTATATTTTGTATTTTTCCATACAATTAGCTTTCTGTAACATGGTTTTGTTTGTGCATTTTTTTATTAGTTCGCTTGTAGTATATTTATATTCCTTGTGGAGAATTGGTACATGCATAAACACATCTTTTTTTGGTCTTTTTTTTTTTTAATCCCCTTTTCCTTTCTTCCCTTTTCCCTACGTCTCATGATAGCCATCCTTTGTGTGAGTGCACGTGTGTGCCTGTGTGCACATTCATGTTTGCCGTACATTCCTTGTGTGGAGTTGGCACACGTATGTAGCACCTTTCTGCTGTTATACCATTCTGACATTACCATGATGTATAATTCTGACATACTGATACACTATTAATGTTGATGGATTTTTAGTTAACATTATTGGTATGATTTGCATAAAACAAAGTGTACTTATTTTTAAGTGTATGGTCTGGAGAGTTTTAAGACTTATGTACCATGTAAATACTATTAATGAGGTACAGGGCACTCCCATTGCCCCAGGAAGTTTTTTCATGTCTCTCTGCAGTCAGTTCTTCCCAATCCTAAGTCTCCATAAGTTGGTCTTTCCTCAAATTTTATACGAATAGAATTCTATAGCATGGAGTCTTGTATGTGGAATCCTTTACTCAGGAGTGTTGTGGAGATCAATTCACCCACATTATGTGTACTTGTGGACCTTAGTGTCTTAGTTTCCATATCCATGGATCCAACCAACTGCAGACTGAAAATATTCAAAAACCGTTTTTTACTTGTACAGACTTTTTTGTCACTATTCTTTAATACAGTGTAGCTATTTACATATCATTTACATTGCATTAGGTATTGCAAGTAATCTAGAAATGATTTGCAATAGAATCATGTGTGTAGTTTTTAAGCAAATACTGTATGTTAAATAAAGGACTTTAGTATTGGACAATCTTGGTATCCAAAGGAGGTTCTGGAACCATTTCCCCAAGAATATCAAGGAATGGCTATGACTGCATTTGCATCCTTTTTACTTTTTTATTGTATTTCATTATATGGATATTTCACAACTTGCTTATCATTCACTTGTTGATGGACGTGTTATTTCTACTTTGAGGGTATACTGATAAATCTGTTATGAACATTTGTATGAGTCTTTGTGTAGGTATGTGCTTTTATTTCTCTTTGATAAACATCTAGAGATAGAATTGCTTATGTTCTGTTTTTTTTCTGGCATTACTAGACAGTGAATCCAAAACCTTTCCAATAAGCTACATTCTCAGCCCTTTTTTTATTTTTCATTTTGACACAAAGCCTCTCAAAGTTCCTAAGTTGCCCCAGCCTTACAGAGTGCTGGAATTGCACAGCACATCCAACTTTTGCCCATCTTTAACTGAATTAAGATTGTTACTATTTTCTCAATACAAGTCTTAAATATAGGTTTTCTAAATATTTTCTCTTAGTTTTTTGGTTTCTTTGCATTGCCTTTCCAAAAGAAAAAAATACTAACCTTATAATAAAGTTCAACTTTTCCTTTAACTATATATTGCCTATACTAGTGCCTTAAAAAAAAAAAAACTCATATTTTTGATGCCTTTTATTATTTGTGTGTATGTGTTTTATGGATCCTCGATTGAGAAGGTAGTTTTCATGTGACATGGAGAAACTTGAGCCAGCCTAAAGCAGGGTTTAAATAAGGTTGTAGGGATATTTCATATCTCATAAAGGCAAAGATGGAGGCAGGTCTAAGAAAGAGGCTGGAAAGCTAGAAAGAAAGTCCTTTCCCATTGGCCATGGTGGTGCATGCCTGCAACTCCAGCAGTCAACAGGAGGATCACTGCAGGTTCGAGACCAGCCTGGGTTACAAAGTGAGTTCAAGTGAAATACATAGTGAAACCCTGTTTCAAACACACACACATACACACACACACACACACACACACACACACACACACAGAATGTGCTTTCCCTAGTCTTTGTTTTTGCTTTATAGTCTGCATAACTTCAGTTGTTGTTCAGAGGCTAGTACACCTTTCTAGGCTAGGGAATCAGAGTGGCCCAACCTGATTATCAAGGTCCACAGAGGTCCAGTTAGCCAGTGGGGATCAGTTACAAAGTATAAGATATGCCTGAGGATCAGATCATCCTAAATAAGTGAGGTGGCTTTATGGTTGGTTTAAATATCCCCGAAAGAGGGCACTGTTCGCCCTTTCACTCATTTACTCTTGGTGTATTTTTTTTGGTACCATTGTCAGACTTATATTTTTTATATATTATTTTGTAAATATTCTGGATTTTTCCTCCCAATCTGCAGCTATATTCTTCAGCACTCGTGGAATGTGAGGATCAAGATCCCCTTAATAATGATAGAAATTTTGATGTGGAATCAGTAAAAAAAGAAATCCAAAGAGGAAGAAAGTTGGTAAGTAGAAATGATTTTATTTCTCTTAAAGGATGATGATACTCTTGGAGGTACATTCAAAAGAAAGTTACGTGATTGATAACCTGGGGATAGGGAAGCATCTTGGCCTGTATTAGAAACTTAGATTAAGTGAACATTTAGTATTTTAAATTCCCACTTCATCAGTAAAGTAGATAAGAGTCAGAGTGCTTTTGGCTGTACGTGGAATAAACCCTTACCCAAACTGTCTTTAACAAAAAACGTTTTGTTTTCTCATTTAACCAGAAGAAACAGCAGCTTAGTGGCCTGATGATGTCATCAAGGGCCCAGGTTCTTCCCTGCCTCCATCCCCAACATCAGTTTATCCCCTTACAGCCATAGGGTGGCTCCATGCAGCAAGTGAAGCATTTAAGCTTTCGTGGTCACAACGCTTTTTCTGCATCAGTTACTAGGTGTGGTTAGAAATGATCATGAACTGCCCCTGAGCTGAGGTTGTAAGAGGCCACCAGGAAAGAAGGAATGCTGAAGAGTTACTCTACTGGGTCTGTTGAATTAAAAAACTTCCTCAGTAAAAGCTCATTCATGGCTCTGTAGGCAAGATGGCAAGTGCAAATGCCTCATGCCCTGACCACAATCACAGTAAGATTAATGACCAGGAATAGACATTTAACCAGAAGATGTCAGCATCAGCAGCACTTCTGGGTGTAAGTTCTGAGCTGTGGGTCTGTGGATTTAATGCTGCTTATTTTGTAGAAGAAGGTGAAAGTTCAGAATAACAGAAAAAAAACAGTCCTGATAGAATTACACAAATTATGCTTTCTCAAATGGTGTAGTACTTAGTAGATTCTGAGCTTAGGCATAAAATGGAGTATAGATTCTACCATTGATATTTATATTATATTAGTCATTGGAAAGATGGAACTTTCTACTGACAGGGCAACAGAGAGGCCACTAGAGTCCAATAACATGAGTTAATAGAGAGCCCCTTCTACTTACAAAGTAGCAGAAAGACCTCTATTGAAAGATCATTTTTCTTGCTGTTATCTGGATTTGTTGTATAGTGTTAATTAGCTGGAGTTATGAGAACCCACCTTTAGATTCCAGAAGTTGTCCACATATGAAGAACCCCATCTGCAGATTGAGGGAAGTTGACTGAAAGTATAATTAGAACCAAGTAGGGAAACCTGAGGGTTTTTGCAGATTTTAGGTTGCAGACTTCCCTATTGGGATGACTTCAGGATGCACTGGAAGTGTTGGATAAAAAAAGTGGTTTGCAAAGTCACCAAAAGTAATCACTCCCTAAAAGTGTTTATTAAAGCTTTGGAATATATAGGCAGGTACACAGCATACACTCAGAGGGAGACGGGCCTGTGAGTGGACAGCCTGATAAGTGCCTTAAGAGGGGTCAGCACCACCCTCTCAAGCAGCGTCCTTCCTAATGTGTGTATGGGGTAGGGGGAGGCAGGGAAAGGAAGACTGGAAAGGCATTCCAGTAAGAGAGAACGGGATATGCAGAGGTGTGAAAAGCTACAAATAACAGGGTACATTTGTAAAACTATGAGCATGTAACTCCATGGTATTTATTTTCTGTACTGATTCTTGAAATTCTAGAGAGTGTAACATAATTCATGAAGCCATGCGGTCAAATAATGATTGTATTCTGGGTCTTCACTGTAAGTAATGCTGCAACAAACATCTTCGTACACGTGTCCTGTGTGCCCGTGTGAGTGTTCTATAGAAGGCTCCTGGAAGTGGAATTGCTGAGTCAATTAAAAATGCTGAGCCATGCTGGCCATGGCGGCACACACCTGTGATCCCAGATACTCAGGCTGAGGCAGGAGGATTGCAAGTTTGAGTACAAGCAACATGCCTTAGCAAGATTTCTAAAACTGAAAGAGCTGGGAGTATAGGTCAGAGATAGAGCATACATGGAACTATGCTGACAAACTCTCCCCCCGGGAAAGGTTTTACAGGTTTACATCTATGTGCATATTTGACGAAAAGCGCTTTTTCCAGTGTTACAGGGAATAAATATTTCTACCCTGGTTAATTTTGGCAAGTGTGATATAAGATTTGGATGTTCTGGTATTGGTGACTTCTACTCCCTAATCCCTAGAGAGGCTGAACATTGTTTCTCTTTAGGCCTCCCCCAGGTCTAGCTGCTCTTTACCTGTCCCTTTGCACTCTCTGGTCATATATCATATCTGCACCCACAAGCAGAAAGGCCTTCTTCCAGCCATGCTGGTGCTCTCTCCCACTACACCTAATCACCACTTCCTCACTTACCTGGCTGGCAGAGGCCAACCCTGTGTAAAAACGTCCATTAGCTCTCTGCATACACTCAGTAGCCCCAGCACTTGAGCAGTTGAACTGGAGAAGAAAACATAAATGAGCTTACTGACTTTAGATTCGTTGCCACAAATGTCAGAAGCACCTTCACCACCGCCCTTGCACTGTTTCTTTGCTTTACCCTCCACATTTACTGTTTTACATCCTGTCATCTCTTTAAAACCTCTAACCCAGCCTCTGAGCCTCAGGTTGAGGCTCATTCCAAAAGTTATTGAAGAACCTTTTAAAAAAACTTCCTAGACACACATTCCAGGTGTCTCCTGCCTTTCTGGCTAATTCTTCTGAGATGCCCTAGCTGCTTTGTCCTTCTTTGCCCAAATTTGGAGGTTTGGAGCCACTCAAGATGCCAAGAGACTCCTGGGCTCCTTCCTGGACCTGACCACCCTTCCTGATGGCTTCGTCCAGTTCCCTAGCTTAAATACCATCCACATGCTAGGGACTTGCAAATCAATATGTATCTTCTGCCCTGTCCCCTCCCAAGAATTCCAGACCACCAACCTGATACATGTCCAATGACACCTAAAGCATCTCATATTGAGCTCACCCATAATGCAGTTCTGTCCCCATAACACTTCATCCAAACCTGCTGCTCCTTTACCACTGCAAATAGGCATCACTTATCTGCCAGGCAAAGCAGAAATCTAAGGATTATCTTTTCCTCAACTCCCAGCCCAGTGTCAAGCCCATCAGTGACACATCCCAGACATACCTTGTGTCTTCTACCCACTTTTATCTCAGCATTGCTAATCTAAGTGAAGGTTGATTTAGCTCTCTTAGTGGTTACAGATGATTACTGACACTCTCCTGCCATCTTACCCAGCTCATTCTATCCCTATCCAGTTCATACAGCAGTCAGAGTAGCTCTTAAAAACAGCATTTTCTGTTCCCCTTCCATGAGGATAAAAGCCCATCTCCTTATTCCTGTTGTAAGCCCTACGTGAGTAGGCCCTAACCTGAGACTTGCTCTGGCTGATTGAGACTCTGATAACAAGACTCCTCCTTGTCCTAGTAAGCTTGCCAGAGGGAGACTCAACCTGAAGAATTTCAAGCCTCCACTTACAGTCTTTCTCTACCTGCTTTGCTGTTCAAGGAATTAAACCAGGGCTGAGTCAGATCTCCTGCCCCTTTTTGAGACCTATCTTTTGCCCAGGTGTGCCTCAAATTTGCAACTTTCCTGCCTCAGCCCTTAAGTAGCAGGGATTCTAGGTCTGATGTCCAGCTCTGTCCTTGTCTTTATGCATGCTTGGAGTTTTCTTTTTCTTCAAGGCCAGGCTTTGAACTCACTATATAGCGCAGGCATCCTTCTATCTCAGTGACTCTCATGCCTCAGCATCATAAGTGCTGTGATTGATTATGTCTGCTCTTAGAGCCCTTAATATTCAAATCTGTGCTTTTCTATCATTTCCTTTGAAGGTATACTCTACTAACCATACAATCTGGAGAAGGGACCCAATGATACTGTCATCTTGCCTGCTGGCCTTGAACTCATTATATGCCCCCAGGCTGGCATTGAATTTACAGCAGTCCTGCTTTAGCCTCCTGAGAGCTGGGATGACAGGCATGCAACACATCTGGTTACTTTGCCTACTTTTAATTCTATACAATGCATAAAGCACATTTGTGAGATTCGTTTTTTATTTATCTGAATTTTGTTGTTAGTTTTTTGCCACGCTGGACATGAAAGCCAGAGTCTTGTGTGTGATAGGAAAATGCCTTACCACTTAGCTATACCCCCCTCCCGAGCACCATGGGATGTTTTAAAATTTGCTGGGTTTTTGACCACTGTACATTCTTCCTACTGGGATATAAATTTCATGTGAGCAGATACCTTTATTTTGTTCATTACTATTTTCCCTTATCCACAAACAGTCCCACATGATAGCTACTACTGAGTACGTAAGTACTGCATACAAATACAAACTTCAAACACTTCGTGACCATTTGTAGTTGTGCACTTTGCCTGTTAACTTTTTCTGTGGGTTACCTGAATGTTAACACTAATGCTGCAAACATTTTTCTATCTTTTCCTTTTAATTTTAGATGGCATCTGCCAACATACAAAAAGGAAGTAAATGGTTTTTATATAGTCAGATCTGGCCTTTTCTGCATTGCTTCTGTTTTCTGCCTTAGTTAGGCTCAGGATCATGTCTTTTTTTCTGAGACAAGTTCTCATCTGTTGGTTCAGCCTGGCCTCAAACTCATAGCAATCCTCCTGCCTTAGCAACCCTCCTCCCCCAACTAATACCATCTCCCTGGTGCTGGGATGATAGGCATGTGCCACAACACCCACCAATACCATGCTTTTTTCCCCTCTATTTCTTTTTCTTTTTTCTTTTTTTGTAATGTACAGGGTCTCACTATACACCTTGGATTCCTAGTGATCCTCCTGTTTTCAGCCTCCCCAGCACTGGGATTATAGATGTATACCACCATGCCAGGTCTTGGTGGCCTGCTTATTGTGCCCCAGGGTGGGACCAGAGCAGCATATGGTACCAGGGATCAAACCCCAGTAACTGTGCTTGCCTAAGCTTAGTCCACTGAGCTATCTCACCAGACCTCCCTCTGTATTTAATTTAAAAAAAAAAAAAAAATTTTTTTTTGCTTTATCCAGCTAGAATGTTAATCTAGGTAGAGCATATTTATTTTTTTTCCTATACCAATAGACAGTTGGTCTTCCTAAAATTAAAATATTCTTACTCTAATAAGGAATTCCACCTTTTATTTCTCACATTTAGATTTTTAACTGTGTTCTTACTTAGACTAACTGGGATATTGGATAAGCAATCTCATCCTTTTACAAGGTGGTTTCACTCTTCAGCCAGAGTATGATGTGGCTTGAGTGTGGCTGGAGTCCCCTCAACCAGCTAGATGTCTGTGGTCACACAGTGAATGCCTCATTATCTCTATGCCACTTTCACATGCAAGGTATCTGATAGAGAAATAAAGTAAGAGTTCAAGTAAGTGAAAACTAGGAAATTGTTATTAGCCAGGCATGGTAAATGCCTGTGATTCCAGCACCAGGGAGTCTGAAGCAGGAGGATCACCTTGTTTAAGACCAGCCAGGGCTACATAGACAGTCCAGGGATAGCCTGGAGTATATAGTGAGATAAGCCCTCCGGGGAGAAAAAAAAAAAAAAAAAAACAGGAAAAATTATTTTTGCCCAATTTATTTGTGCTTTTGGTTTTGGTTTTTGGCCCTACTACATAACACTCCAAACCAAAAATTTCCCCTTAGTTTATCTCATACTACCATCAGCAACTCTGTAGGATAGCCACTTTCACCTCACGGAGGAATGTGAGTTTTCAAGGTAGAATGACTGGCTCATAGCTCTAAAAATAGGAGCTACTTTTGCTCAACCTCAGTGCTGCAGGCTGGAACTCTTGCTGAGAGCTGGTAAAGTTTGCCAGCTCTGCTTTTTAGATTCTGATTTTTTTATTTTTTTACTATTGGGAATCGAACCCAGGGGCCTTTGCACTAGCTACATCCCCAGCCTTTTTTATAAAAAAATTTGATACAGGATCTTACTAAATCCTGTCTGAACTAGAACTCACAATCTGCCTACCTCAGCCTCCCAAAGTGCTGGATTAGAGGTGTGGACTTTCATGCCCATTTTAGAAGTCTCATTGTTCAAAAAGTATTTTGTGATTTTAATCAGATCATTATAAAACAGCCAAATGAACTAGTTGCCTGAGTTTTTGCCAAAATTTCCAAATGAGTAGCCAATACATTTGCAATGGGACTAATGGGACTTTGCAATTGATGTCCAAGAGAAAAACTTATGGCTGCTGGTTTAAGTACATTTAATGATATTGTTAAATTTTAACAAAGGTTATGAAAAAACACATGCTATTTAGTAAAATCTATTCTTCTGTAGAAATGTACACGCTGTCGTCAAAAAGGAGCCACTGTGGGATGTGACTTAAAATCTTGTGCCAAGAATTACCACTTTTTCTGTGCCATGGAGGACAAGGCATTTCTACAAGCTGATGGATTACGAGGAACTTACAAGTAATGAAACAGTTTTACAGCTACATTTGGGGGATTGAGATAAGAAAAGGTTAGATTAAGACAAGGAAACTTTTGAAGCTAAATTTATGTAGCTTTTCACATGAGAACATGGTTTGAGGAAGATAGTCTGTTAAAACCCAACTTTACATCTCCTGTGAGTATCAGAGGAAGAAAATAATGCAAGGTTTTGTTTTCCTTTTTAAAGATTTCCCTGCAGCTGAGCATAGTGCATGCCTGAAATCCCAGCACATGAGAGGCTGAGGCAGGAGGGTTGCTGTAAGCTCAAGGTTAGCCTAGATTACAAAAGGAGACTGTCTCAAAAACAAAAAATTTTCCTGCAGCCTATCCTTCCTAGTAGAAAGAGTCACTTGTCACAGTGGCATGAACAGCCTGGAGCACTGATAGCATACCTTTTAGAGCTTTCAGTGATAACAGCTGACTACCATAAGTTCACCACCACTGGCCTAAAGGTAAGCAAGATAGGGACCAGTTCAAACCTGTTCTCTACAAACAGGAGAGGTCTACAAACAGCTGACTTTAACTATCTTTCTCATCTTGTGGGTAGAATAAATGTAATTTCCACCATCATACTGATAGTTACGTGGCATATTCTAAATAAGGTTAATGTCAGAACCTTTATTTTTGTAAGATTTAGTATTCTTAAAAATGATTTTTAATTCCCTTCAGAGGCTGAGGGTCCCACCCCCCCATACAATGGGCATATATATGCTTCAGTGATATAGGCTCTGTTCTATTAACTTAATAACAAGTTTAAACCAGTATACTTTAAGAGCTTTACAAATGTAAACTCATTTCATCTTTTCAACAGTCCAGGTGATACTATCCCCATTTACAGGTGAGATGATAGAAACCCGAGCCTTAGTAACTTATCCATACATACAAAGAATATTGAGACAGCAACTAGGTCAGCACCTGGGAGGAGAGCCAGAAAGGCCCGTGTGAATGGAAGCACACAGAAGGGTGGGAGCAGAAGGGCTTTCTGTGAAATGAGCTAGGCCCTAAGGTGGCGGGTGCTGGCAGTGAGGAATGGCTGGGACAGAGTTCACTGTAGTAACTGCTAGTTTTCTAAGTTTGAAGAAATGTAACTGCTTGGCAAATGTAAGTGCCTGAAGGTTCCAGAACCTAAAGGGGTGGGGATTAATTTTGTTGGGGTGTTGCTGAGAAGGCTGTACCAAGGAAGCTCTACAGTCCCTCAGTGTTGCATCCTGGCTGTCATCCCCATAGTGTGGAAATGAGGGAAACAAGCTTAACCTGAGATAGAAGACAAGAAAATGGGGCCTGACCAGCTCGTTACAATTTACTCACCTTTAAGTTTGCCTTGCTTGCCATGCTGCTTTTCTTGTAGAAGAAAATTAAAATCGGGTGGAAATAATGTGTTGACTTTACAAAGCACTTTTCCCCCTAATTAATGCATGCAGTTTTGTGCTGTTTGTCATTGAAAGTCAGGACTTTGTGTAGTCAATTGGAAATCTGCATGTCTTAGACATAAGAAACAGGCACAGTAGCATATCCCTGTAATCCCACCACTCTGGGAGGCTGGGCAAGTTAGTGATTTAGCAAGACCCTGTCTCCAAATATGAAGTTACAAGAGTCAGGGGTGAGGGATGTGCAAAGGCTCTGGGTTCAATCCCCAGTACCACAAAAGGAGAAAAATTTTGGATCTTTAAGCACCTCTTTAAAGTCATATGCCCCTATCCACTGCGTATGAACAAATATTGTTCAAAATACTCAACACTCCTGCACCGAACATAATCTTTCTAAAGCGTAGAGAGCACAGAATACATCTGGCAGCCTTATCTGAATTTACATAGCACTTAAAATATATTTTTGCTTTGAGAAGCTGGCCTTGAACTCACTGGGTAGCTCAGGCTGGTTTCAAACTCAGGAGAATAGCAGTCTTCCTATCTCCAGTGTGCTGGAGTTATAGGTGCCCACCATCATGCCTGGCTGATTTATGTAGTTTTATGTTTTGTGGTTTTTTCAGACAGTGTGTCACTAAGTAGCCCAGGCTGGCCTTAAAATTTGGTGATCCTCTTGCCTCAGCCTCCCATAAGGTTACACGTGTGTGTTACAACCCCCAGCTAAAATACATATTTAAACTATAGTGACTGTGGTGGGGAAACTTTGTAAGTCATAAGAAAGTAAACATACTTGAAAACTGTATGTGAAAATATTTAATGATTCTTTGAAATTGCTTATTTTCAGATTGTTATGCCGACAACATGCTCCAAAATTAAACACCACTCAAAGTGGTAAGTTTCTGAAATTGCATATAGCACATTTAAAGAAAACTAGATAACACATGGAATGTCTGACTTACTAGCCTCATGGAATTAAAATACAAATTGAGTTGAAGTTTTGCATACCTATCAGATGATCATCTTTTTTGTGCATTATGTAATATAACAGACCGGCTTTTCTTCTTGGTGAACTAGACATATTCTCTTGGCCATTCGCTGGTATATTCCACCCTCATGATAGGACCAAAGTAAGACAACTCTAAGAAGCTGTGCTTTTGTAACAGAGTCATTTTTCACCCAATCATTATCATTTTTCATAGCAATTTATAAGATCTTTTAATATTTTATCTTAGTCAAAATTTGCCATTTTTTTGACTTCTTAAAATCCTTTGGCATATTATTTCATATTTTGTTTTCAAACAGTAATCTTTTTTCCTTTATATGTTCCAACTTTTAAATGATTTATATTTTTAGCTGATTGTTCAAAAGTGCAAAGGAAAAGAGGACAAAAAAAACATCTTCCCGCAGGCATTCCTATACCGGTAATCTGACTTTAATTTTCTTACACCTTTAAATTTCTTTATTAAATAATAAATAAATTTCTTCATACAGAATCTTTTTGTGTGGGATTGGGGATGCTGGGGGTTGAACCCAAGACCTTCACATTAAGCTATATCCTTAGCCCTTTATATTTTCAGACAGGGTCACACTAAGTTTTTAAGGCTGGGCTTGAATCCTCCATCCTCATTCTCCCAGAATGTTGGGATTACAGGCATGCAAATCACTGGAATAGATGTTCTTCATCTGTGTCCTCTGTCCAAGTTGACACTGCTCCTAAAGATGACCTTTTGAAGAGCCCCATAATCAAGAAGTGCTTAGATAACTACTAGATGATAGAACCAAAATGAGAGTAGCTGGAGTAGTTGACGGTTACGATCTTCCCACTGCTCTCAGGGTATCTTCTAGCACCAAGTTAGGGCATTTGTCCTTACACGGGTACTTAAGGCCCCAAAATACACTGAGGGTACAGGTGAGCACTGTTAAATAGCCAAGTGTTTCTCAGCTGCATTATTCATAACTGAGCTAGTTCTATATGTAACTGTCATGATTTTCTGAAGGGCCAGCCAAATAGTTCCGTGGATTAAACACAGGGGCTGGAGGTTCAATCTCTGGGCCTGCCTTGCCTGTCCCACTCCCCGGGGGTGCGCTGAGATGGCTATTGAGACTGGGCGTGGTAGCATATGCCTATAATCTCAGCTCTTGGAAGACTATAAACAGGCAGATCACTATGAGTCCAATCTAGTAGTGAGACACTGAACACCCTTAAACCCTTCCCTAAAAAATTTTTCTAAAAAAGATATTAACATTATAATTATACACAACAAAGCTTAGTTTTTATTTTATGTAGTATTAAATGGCACTACGAACATATGAGGTAATTTTAATTTTTCTCTCCTAGCCCAATGAGACAGTGCTAGTGGACAGATCTGAAAGACACCTGAAGGAGGAGTCTGGCAGTCACACAGGTTTGGTCTCAGTGACAAGTATAACATGGCCTTATAAAAATGTTAAAAATGTTGGCCCATACATTTAGAAGTTGGTGTCTTTATGTTAATCTTTATTTTTCTAGACCTGTTGTAGAAAGAGTATAAATATAATAGGTATCTACTCTCTCAGAATCCCACCACATCAAAATAACTTGGGCTGAAATGGTCCTTTCTCAATATGAAGATACACTGTGGAGGGAGCAGCAGCTAGGCTTGCCAGCTCTCAGAAGTCTACTTCATGCTACCCCTCACACTGTGATAGTTATTACTTCCTGGTTTTTAAGGAAATACATTCAATAACAATATATAACTGACCAAAAAATGACAGGTAGTGTCATCTTAGATACTGAAGATAAATTTTAGAAAACTTAATTTGTGAAGTTGTTGTAAATGAAGTTTTATTTTCACTTTGTGTAACATTTCACTTGCTGTTTCAACTAGGAAAAAATAAGGTCTGATGAAACTACAATTAACAAAAAAGGCAAAGATCTGGTATATGTTATTTTATTAACTATGGTCACCTACTATGCAAAGTCTGAAAAAGTAACAATGAAGTGACATGATTAGGTACTCTTAAGACCATTTCCTTCTAAAATTTTTTTCTTTATTCTTAGATACAATCATGAAGATTTCTTTTCTTAAAAAATGTAAGAAAGCAGGACTTCTTAATGACTTATTTGAAAATATATTAGATGAACTTCATTTGATTCAACAAAAACTCTTGGATGATACTACTTCAGAATCAGGTACCGAAATAGCTGTATTTCTTTTCTAAAAAACACATTCATTCATTCCATACATAGCCTGGCCTCGTAGTGATCCTCCTGTCTCAGCCTCCCAATATTGGGATTACAGTTGTGTGCTACATATCCAGTTTTGGCTCAGCAACAGGGCCGGCATAGCATGCAGTACCAGGGGTTGAACCCAGGTCCTTGCACTTGCCAGGCAGGCGCTTAGGCTTCTGAGCTATTTCCCCAGCCCTGAAATAGCTGTATTTCTAAGCATAGGAGCATCTTACAGACATCTATGTAAATCAGACTGACCAAAAAAAGTACACATTTTCTTTTCATGCCTTTTTCTTTTCCTTCTGTCACTCTTTATTCTAATAAGTCACTATACCTAGTCTATTACACATCAGATGAAGTTAATTCAGTTTAGTCACAGGTGACCCAAAGTCAAGTTTCTGGATGAGTTGTTTTTTTTGTTTTTTTTTTTTGGTCTTTTTGAGACAGGGTCTCACTATGCAGTTCAGGCTGGCCTTTAAGCTCACTTTGTAGCTCAGGCTGGTCTCAAACTCACAACAGTCCTCCTGCCTCAGCCTCCCGAGTGCTGGGATTACAGGCCTGCACCACCACGCCCAGCTTGGATGAGTTTCTGTGGTGCACAGCTGAATGATCACTATCAGAGCTGACACTGGTCACAGCTGCTCAGCACCCTCTACACCTTTGTTGTTGAGATCTAGAACTATTAAGATTACTGTTGGGTTACAGTTTTGATGTGGATCAAATTCTGTAATAAACCAACTGTTCTTTTTCAGTGTTACAACTGAAAGTAATGTTGACATTTTCGTCAATGTTTGATTTAAATACGAAGTTTCTGAGAAGAGCTCTTTAGAAAGCTATTTCTATTAATACAGAGAAGTATAAACTTTGTAATAAATATAATCATTTTACAAATCAAAGCTCAACAATAGTCTGTGAAATATATTCTTATTTGAAAGAGATTATATCTTATAGCTATGGTGGTATACAACTGTAATTACAGCACTGGGGAAGCTAAGGCAGGAGGATTTTGAGTTCAAGGCCTGCCTGAGCCACACAGTGAGACTGTCTCAAATAAATTTCTTCCTCCCTCCCTCTCTCTCTGAGCTTCAAGAGTTAATATTTCCAACCTGTTCCCTACTAGGCCACTGCCGCTACAGTCTACCACTAAATTTGTACAGCAGATGACTTATTTACTCTTCCCTATTTGGGGTTATTTCTGATGTGTTTATGCCTATATACATTAAAGTTAATATTGAACTTTTTTTTCTCCTTCAAGCCTATGAAAAAATTGGGACTTCACTTTTTGACTGTGGATTGTTTGAAGACACATTGGCAAAATTTAATGCAGGTATGATTTATAACTAAAAAGCATAATTTTGAAACAATTTAGAATAAAATAGTATGATGCTATAAAGATGAAAGAAAACATTTTAGAAAAATATTCACTGTTTTATTAAATGGAAAAAGCCCATTACAAAACTGTGATACATATATGCAGCAGAAAAAATGTAGATATGTACACACAGAAAAATTACGTGTAGTGGAAAGTTATTTGTAGGTGGTTACATTATAGTGATTTTTTTTGTATTCTTTTACTACTATATTTTCCAAATATCATACATACATAGAAATGCTTTTATAATCAGAAATAAAACTCAGAAAACAAGACCAGAAAACTGGAGAGCACGTTGGCCTGATGTACACGGGGTGGCGCTAGCGAGGCTTCCTGAAGCCTCTGCCCTCTCCACAGAGGTAGGGCTGTGAGAAGCAGTCCTGCAGCTCCCCCTTTCCTCACACACAGAAGGGGTAAAGTCTCAACTCGCCAGCGCTACTAACCTTCAAATCTAATCCAGTGGGGGAAGAGTTGAACTGTGACTGATTCTAAAGTTCACCAGGAAAAAAACAACACATATTTGTAAAATAAGGAATACTGAGGTAGACTCAGACTTTTCTATGAAATGACAGTGTTTCGAGTCCTCTTTATGGTTTTAACCTGACCTCCACCGTGGCTGCCACACAGGGCTGCACACTGCACCTGCTGGGTGAGGAGTTTGGTGTGACTGGCTCCCCAACGTGCACACGCACTGCCGCGCACTCTGCTCTTTCCCGTGGTATTAACACAGTATTTTTCCTGTGAGGAAAACAGTATTTCATGTACATACAACCTTTTTCATTTGGGTTTTAAGTTATATATTTTTATTTCAATTTGGTATAGCTACATTTATAACCAACTGAAAAAATATTTTTAAAAATCTATCAAAGATAATGTATTGGGCTGGGGATACAGCTCAGCAGCACAGCAGGCGTGGGACCCTGCATTCAATTTCTAGTATCCCCCCTAAACAATAATGTATCTTTTAACAGCCTCTTCCAGTTATCTGCTAATGGGAGTATCCTTAATTTTTTTTTTTTAAGTCTATCTTAAAATCTTGCAGAAAGCTTTCTTTTATAGGGGACTTTTTTTTGGACACAGTCTTGCTGCATAGTCTAGGCTGGCCTCAAACTTATGGTGATCCTCCTGCCTCAGCCTCCCAAGTTCTGGAATTACAGGCACATGTCACCATTTTACCACACAAAAGTTAAACTATCTGATGGGCTAGCAGGGGGCACATGCACAGTGCAGTGCAGTACAGTACCTGGGTACATAAAAACCAGTTTAAATGGCTCAGTGGGATAAGCGCTTCCCTGGCAAGCGCGAGGGCCTGAGTTCAATCCCCGGTTCCGCAAAAAAAAAAAAAAAAAAATGCTCAACTTATGATACCACAGCTTACCCTCATGCCTAATTTAGCCTAACTGATGTTTCAAATTAACTATAGTTACATAGCTCTGTGCAGAAAGTTTAATTTGCATTGTAAAACATCAATTTTGAGGTACTATCTTACTTACTGAGTTTCCACAATAAAGTCTTTCCTATTTCCAAATAAAACCAAAGCCTTTATATAACATTAAAAACTGGATGCATTTTTATGAAAGACTTGCCCTTATTGTTGCTATTCTAGCCATTGTCTCAACAAATCTGTAATTGTGCAGCGTGAATGTTATATGGTCACTGTGCTCAGGTTCTGAGAGACAGGGAAAAGGAACTCCCTTTACTATAACATATACAGAGTATCAAAGACATACAGCGCTAGGGAGATGGCTCAGTGGAATAAGTGCTTTCCCTGGCAAGCGCAAGGGCCTGAGTTCAATCCCTCGTTCTGTCAAAATAAATAAATAAATAAAAGTCTCAAAGACCTATGGCTTTATGTGCTACAACCATTGGAATTCCATCTGAATCAGGAGGGAGGCTAAGGTGTAAGAGAAGCAGGTCCTACTCACAAGACTAGATCCTTTGTATTTGAGGCACAGTACTGTGGACTTACTTGCAAGTAAAAGGATGGAAACAATGTAATTCCTAACTAAATTACTGAAGAATCTAAGTCACTTTTTTTCTTTTCAAAGCAATAGAGAATAAAATTCATGAATCTAAAGAAAGACTGAAGCAGCTAGAACAAGAAATTGAGTTACTTCAGGACTTAAAACATACCCTATCCTGTTTTCAAGACAATGGAGACCTCACATCAACTACTACTTCAGTGTCCTCCCTTTCTTCCTGAAGTTCACCATTTCCCCTGCCTGGAGACCCAGCTGGTACAAGCTGCACTGACATTTCATGCACAACTGGGTGTTTGGTGCCTCTATCATGTCTGTCTTCTTCCTGTCCAATAAAATGTTTGTCAGGTCTGCTCAAGTAAACTGGATCAGGCTTTCCACCCTCCCATTGTCTGCAGATAAAATCCTGTAGGTGCCTTTCTACTGGTGCACCCCTCCACACACATCCAAGTTGATTCCAGTCCCACACAGCCTTGGCACATCCTGTTATCAGGTCTTCACCGCTGTCTCTCGTTTTCTTGTCCTAAGTGCTCATAATTGTCTGCCACTTATTTCATCTGGGGTCCTTGTTATGGTTTATTTCTGGGTGTCCCCCCAAAGCCTCATGCAGTCATGGGGCAGCTTCTAGAGTTTGTGATTATCGTGTAAGTGCTACACCCACCCTGGGGCTGATAGCCTGAATATGATGTAAAGAAGGGAGAGGCTTGCTAGCTGCTGCAGCCCGGCTCCTCCCTTTGCTCTTTTCTGGCACAATGAACTGCTGCCCTCTGTCTTGTGGCACTCTGCCTTGGAGCCAGCTGAGTATAAACTGAAACCTCCACAAACTGTGAGCTAAATAATAAATCTTTCCTTCCTTAAATTTGGGTGTTGGGTATTTTGTCCCAGCAATGAGAAAAAAGGTAACTGAGACAGTCCTTTTCCTTCCCATCACATCTTTGTGTAACTGCTTTACCTGGAATCACATCCTAAGCCCTCTAACAGGAAAGTAACATTTCTGTGTTTTGTTTACTACTGGCCACAGCAGTCTTTTGCTCACTGTCACATTTCCTTATCTCTAGCATCCTTAGTAAATATCTGTAAAATAAGTACAAGAAAGTTTCTAACTTTTGATTCTAGCTCCAGCCCACAGTGGCCCTTAGATACAGTAAGTAAATATATTATGTATACCAAATAAGCACACTGTCTTTGTGTCAGTCTGCTATTTAGAAACTTCTTTTAAGCCACAGTTTTTATATGGACTTTCATTATCTTCAAAACAAATACCAAAGTTTAATACTTGAGTGTCTGAGTAAGAACAGTGAGAATATACAAGAGTGAAAAAAAATTAAAATTATCGTTAACATTTCCTTCTAACATTAAGAAAAATATGCCTGGAATATTTTCTCCATTTTAATCATACAAACTTGCTTATGGGATGTTCAAGGTTAGTCCCCACCTCTGCATCCTCTGGTCACGCTACTTACCCTTTATGAGATGAGCTAAAACTGGACTTCAGAAGAACTGCTTGTCACTAACCGCACTAGATTTTCTGTATTTTGAGAGGCTTTCTAAATACTATGTCATTAACTCAAAACCTGATATCTTCTCTCTCCTAATCATTTATATGTTCTTTAAGAATAAGGACTTTGTCTTTCACATGGACATTACTTCCAAAGGATTCAGTATATTTTTCTGTGGCAACAGTTCAACAGCACGTGCATGTGTGTGTATACAATTTTTTTTTAAATGTACGTGTTACACAGGGCCAGGTTCGATCCCCAGCATGCCACGCCAGAGATGCGCTGAGACAGGATTGAGACTGGGCATGGTGGTACGTGCCTATGATCCCAGCACCTGGGAGGCTGAAAATGGGAGGATCATTCCAAGTCCAATCTGTGTAGTGAGACCCTGTGGACCCTGTATTAAATACATTAAAAAAAAAAGTTTGTGGTACAGAATCTCTGTATCACTGCATCACTGTGTAGCTTGGACTCATAGTGATCCTCCTATTTTCAGCCTCCCCAGTGCTAGGATTACAGGTGTGTGCCACCACTCCTGGTTTCTATGGCCTGCTCAGTGTACCTGGGGGTGAGGCTGGTACGGCGCATGGTGCTAGGGATCAAACCCTGGTGCTATCTTTTAATAGGAATTAAACCCAAAGGTTTTTTTGAGGTATTTATCTGTGCGTATAGTTTGGGAATCAAGCAGTTCATATGTTCACAGTGACATCTGGCCCCATACCACATAATCAAATTAAAAGAAAATAACTGTAGACTGAGTGTGGTAGGGCATGCCTGTAATCCCAGTGCTTAGGAGGCTGAAAACAAGACGATCACTACAAGTTTGTTCTGTGTAGTGAGACCCTGTAGACCTTGGACTGAATACAAAAAATTAAAAAAAGAAAAAGAAAAAATTGTGATTAAATATATTTAATAGAAAATCTATCTATACTTTTTAAATGTACAGTATATTATCAAGCCAATATCCGTTCCAAACAACTCTTCATCCTACAAAACTGAAACTGTATCCATTAAATAAATCCCCATTCCCCTTCTCCCAGCTCCTGACAGTCACCTTTCTGTCTCTGATCTTCACTTTTGCATCATTTGTCTTTTTCTGACCAACTTTTTTTGTTGTTTTGAAACAAGGTCTCCCATGTAGTACAGGAGGCTGGCCCTGAACTCGCTGTGTAGCTTAGGCTGGCCTTGACCTTGCAGTGATTCTCCTGCTCAGCCTCCTGAGTGCTAGGATTGCAGGCGTGCATCTCCACACTTCTACCATTTGGGCACTTGTACCAAAATGTTCCCATATGAACATTAACTGAAACCTGATATGGTGGCATATGTCTATAATTCCAATACTCAAGAGGCTGAGGCCCAAGGATCACTACATACAAGGTCAGCCTGGGCTACAAAGCAAGCTCAAGGCCAACCTGAACTGTTGAAAAAGACAAAAAACATAGTTATTTCATGTTGTACCATGTCACAGTTTTCTTTTTGAAGCTGCTTACTACTGACTTCTAAAGGGGAAAAACAACTCTACATGCCTGCCTTAATGGATTACTTTATTAGTGTCATTTTAAACATTTCATAAGTACAGCCTATACACAAGAGTATCAAACACTGTTCCAGTAAGAAGCTCAAGAATGCATTTAAGGTTGTTTTAAGGAACGTGAGTGCTTTGGTTTCCATATTACATCAGATGAAAAAAAGTAAAGAACAGTTTTAATCTTCTGCTAGGATTAACAACAAAACCAAGTAGAAAAATAAGACAGTGTATTTTTTTTTAAAAAGTACTTTTTGAAGGACTTGTCCTCCTCACTAATACATACACAAATTACTCAATAATCTGAGAAGTGGTTCTTCACCTATATTAGGAACTCTTATTTTTTCAGTGAATGAACTATCTGGATATGGATCTGCTACTTTAATTTGTGCTTTTGACTTTTTTTCAAGTAAGCAATAGAAACATACTTAAGTTTTCATTTTATTCGGATCATAAACCTACAGAACTGTAACAAACACTACCTATTAAAATCAAATTATTGTGCATTCACCATCCTAGTAAGAATAACTATCATGTTGCAGAGCTAATTCTAACCTAGTAGTTCACTGAGCTCTGGTCGCTCATGATATGATCAAGGAAAGGGAATATAGGGTTGGGACTTTACGTTTGCAGTTATGTTGCCTGTTAACAATTCCTCAGGGGCCAGAGATGGCTCAGTGGAATAAGTGCTTCCCTAGTAAGCACAAGGACATGAGTTCAATCCCTGGTTCCACCAAAAAAAAAAAAAAAAAAATTCCTATCTTTGGGACCTCACTCCCTACTCGCCACCAATAAATGTTCGCTGCAACAGTAACTATAAAGTACCTGCTTCCTGTTGTTAAAGTGAATCTGAAAACATTCAGGCTCCAAGTCCAGAAGGGGCCCTTCTAAGCAGGAAATGGAATACATTATGGGAGCTCACACAAATGGAAATGAGTTCATGAGCCAGACAGCAGGACAAAGCTTTGTTCTTGAAACAAGCACAGTGGACACATGATCAAACAGGTGAATGTTCTTAAATTCCAAAGTCACATTTCATAACCAGACCAAACAAATTTGTCTTTTAAACAAGACCTCGGGAAAACCATGATTTTATAGCTCTCTCAGCATTAAATTTTACCAGAGTACACCTAACAAAAAAAAAAAAAAAGCAAAAGTAGAAGGTGTAAAATTTTTTAAATAAATTAGTTTGTGATGGAGTTTGGCCTAGACACAAAAGATAAAGCTTTTTGGGACCATTTCTTCAGGCTACAGTGTAGCAGGCCTGATGATTCACCATCCATCATAAAAGCAAGGCTGTACTGCATGTATCGCTGCTTTTCTCTTATGAACTAAGGGGAAAGGTAGAGTAACAAATTTTACTTCTAAAATTAAACTGAATGAAATAAAATGGATAAATGGTGGAGATTCTAGTTACAAAACATTGGCCTGTATCGAAAGTTTCCTTCATTATCAACTTTTCATGGACAGTTCTAAATTACTATTCTTGATGACTTAAATATTGAGAAATCTTGGTATAGAAATGATTACTTATTTCAGTAGGCTTATTAGCTTGATACATCTCTTGAAGTTAAAAAGTTGTTAGCAAAAGCACAGGAACAAAATGGAAGCGCAAACTTCTCCCTCACAGGAAGGTTCTAGATGGCAACTGATGGAGCACTTCAAGGCCAGGGTTATTAGCATCCATAACTCATGGTAGGGCCTCTGCAGTCACCTCACAATTGACAAACTCACAATCCTGGCATCAAAGGGCTATGATACATAACCCAGGACAGCTGTAGAACTTCCTATACCTAAATTCCACAGTGCTTCTCACTCAAAAACAAAGCAACTAAACTTGCGTGCTTTTCTCAGTGTTCCAGCTCAGATGTTAAGAGGGGTTATGTTTATAGTATATGTATCTGGAAATAAGTTGTTTAAAAGGGGCTCAGAAGAAGCCATATTTCATGAGTTCCTACAGAGACTGAGTCTGAACCACAAGATAGGCTTTACCTGCAGAATCACACTGCCTGCACACCACGGGCTGGACATGTCCCCACCAGTGCCCAGAGCACACACTCACACACAGCAGCTTCAGTTCTTAAAGGCTCCACATTTACTGGCTTTAGCAATGAACTCCTTTAGCAGAGGGCCATCCATTTGCCAAAATGCTGCAGTCTGTGTAACTTCTGTCAAATGATTGATGCAAAACTTAAAGCAGAATTCTTCTAAATCCTGGACACACACAACAAAAATAAAAACAAGAAGAGGCCTTTTAAAATTAACTTTGAATTCTCTCAAGCATCTCATCCCAACTCTCTTACCCTTCCCCAAAACTGTTAAGAGACCAGATACCTCAAATTTCTCAAGTGGTGACCACAAAAATATACTAATTACAACAAAGTACAAATAATGGTTGATTCCCCAAATTCAAATGTGACTTTTCCAATACACATATACACACACATATATCTCCAGGGTGATAGCTCAGTGGAATAAGTGCTGGCCTGGTAAGCGCAAGGTCCTGAGTTTGATCTCTGGTACCAACAAAAAACAAAAACAATCATATATCTCAGGGAGGGGATTCTTCCATGGTTATATAGTCCAGTTAGACTTACTATTGTACAAAGCTAAATGACACTTCCCATGCACACAATGGCTTTTGCTACATTTAAGAAATCAGAGTAAAGAATTAAGATGAGGGTTAAAGAGACTTTAAAAAATAAAAAGATGCAGATCTGTGGTAAATCCATAGTTACAGATTAGAAAGAAAATCTCCAAAACTTCAAATTTACTTTTGTACTCTCATAATAAGGTGTGGAGGGGGGATGAGAGGGTATACTATAGATTGAACCCAAGGCTCATGAATATTAGGCAACTGCTCTAACCCCTGCATTTTGAAAAAAATACTTGTATCACCAACTTCCCAGATACTCAACCTAAGAGAACTGTATTTTTCAGTTTAGATTTTTCCCATCAGACATGATAAACCAGTTGCCAACATTCAGAAAGTAACATATACAAGTGATAAACCAGCACAATTTAAAAATCATTTTCTACCTATATTAACACATCTATCTGAATGTTACTCATTACTGCAAATATATTTATTTAGGAGGCACTTAGAACATATACAGTACAAAGACTGGGTATATAAAATCAAATCACATTAAAAGCTCTCTCTACATGTGGTTTAATTTTTATAACCTGCTCAGTTGGTTAAGTTATACACCAAAAGTTAATATTTAATTACTGACTCTTACCACATGAGGTCAGTAGGTCCTGACCTCATGTTTCTGCCCACCATGGGGTGAGAATTTCAGAGCAGAGAAGGTCCCACACAAACATGTAGAGATACCTTGCCTGCTCTCTCGGCACAGTTATTTCCTTATTCAAAGGATCTTATCTCTGTCTGAAAGATATCCAAGACTAAACTCAGGGAAGTTTCACAGGCATGGAACTATTTAAGAGATGTAAAAGGACCAACTGCTATCAGAGTTTTGTATTCTGAGTAATTGAAAATACATTTAAAATTCAGCACATAGGGCCAGCCAGATAGCTCAGCAAACTAAAGCGCCTGCTTAGGCAGAGTGCAGCTGACAGGGTTTGATCCCTGGTTGCCCTGCTGGCCCTGCCCCCTGGGCTCACTGAGACAGTGATTAAGACTGGAATGGTGGCACATGCCTGTAATCCCAGCACTTGGGAGGCTGAAAACAGGAGGACCCTAGAGACCCTGAACATCCTGCAGACCCTGTAGCAAATACATAAAATAAAATCCAGCACAATGTCTGAGTCCATGTTTCTTATTCAGTTTCCTAGTGCAATAATGTTGAACTTAATGTTTTATGGATTATAATAAACTAAATGTAAAACTATAAAACACTCCCACTCTGATGATCATTCAAGTAAAAGCACTGCACCTTTGTAATACATAGCTCTTAGGACTAAATTATTTTCCATAGGGACATAGAAATCACATTTTAATCATTTCTAGTAATCAAAACTAGTAAGCAAATGTATTTACATGTAATTTCAGAAGTAATCAGACATGAACACAGAAAGTCCTTCAAATTTTGTCAAATAAAAATCTTTAAATGCTGCACTTTAATTACATAATTTCAAATTCACAGGAAAAAATTTTCACATCATAAAACCTTATCACTTATGTTTACTAAGCTGGAATTCAAGATATTTTAATGTGTAAGAAAACATTAGTTTATTCATTTTACTGATTGCACACAGAAATTACTGCAAGCTAAATACTGATGCACTCTATATAGTACAGGTACACAAATGGTACTTTAATTATAATTCACTTCATACACCCATAAAAATGGTTCTCTCAAATTATCTTCCTTTCCCCTCCAATTAATTTGAACTGGTGAGAAAGTACATCTTGGTATTCAGTATCTGATTACCAGTTTCAAACACTACAGAATACTTACAACAATCTATCTCTGGTTTACTTGATTAACTAATTGAACTTTGATTACTGCAGACTTATGTAAAAAAGAAACCACTGAAAGTGTTCAGAGACAAGTGATTGAGTTTCAAGTTCATTTTCTCAGACAGACAGAGGCGGAGTCCATCAGCCTCACTTACCAGCTGTTGCCTGAGTTTGCCTTTGATGGGTAAATTAGGCAAACAGTCTTCTAATGAGGCCATTCTTTTAAACAACATACATAACTTGTTCACCTCATTTTGCAAATGATCACTCTGATCTTCAACTGCTTAGACTAGACAATGCCAACTCATACCCTACTAAGGCCAGTTGTAACAGGATTGCTAGGGTTTACTATAAAATAATTTCAAGAAGGAAATAGTGGACCACTAGATTAAAAAAAGATTCAAAACGGAATGAAAGTTGATGAAGCATTTATCAGAAAATGAAAAAAGAATGTCAAAATAAGTCTCCTTAAGGTCCATGGAATAGTCTTCTTGTTACTAGAAGCTATATGACATTCTGTGGTGAAATTTTTATGAAGTGGTTCTCAAGTAAATCATCAGACTTATTATAATGTGCAATAAAAATTGCCATTCTGAAATAATTTAGCTGGACATGGGGGCACATGCTTGTAATCCCAGTACTTGAGAGGCTGAGGCAGAAGGATCACTATAAGTTCAAGTCCAGCTTGAACTACACAGTAAGACTCTGTTTCCAAAAAATAAACAAAAATGAAATAATTTATACATTTCAAAATCTTTAAACATATAAAATACTCTGCTCATTATACATATATGTTTATAAAGTCCACAGATTTTGTTTAGTAACAAAACTGAAGATGGACTTAAATATCCTCTTTTTTTTTAAATGTCAATGCAGCCTTCAGATTTCCTACCTAGTCCTAAAATTCCAAAACAAAAATCTAACTGAACGCTAATATTTCTTGAGGACCACCTGGCCAGAGTGAGACAGGATACTGTGTGTCACTGCCACCCTTGGGATATATTCCACAAGACAAGGGACCAAAAACCACACAAACCTGTTAATTTTAAAAATGTTAAGCTTATAGTTCATTTTATAATATATCAAGTACAAAATATTTTATATATCAAGTACAAAATGTAGGTTTTCATTTTGTTTTTCAGAATGTATGTCTTACTGTATGGGAAAAAATAAATAAATAAAGGTGCTTTCACTAAGCAAAGATTGCATGGCCTACTAAGCAGGGAAAATTTTTAATGTGTCTCTCTGGAAGAAGAAAAAAATGTTGATCTCTAGTTTTAATATATAGATTTCCAACATTCACATCAGAAATCTTTTAGATTTCTGGCCTGGCATGGTGGTGCAAGACTTGGTTTCTTCTATAAAAGTCCCTGGAAGAGAAGCTTCCTGAGGACCACCCACTCAGGGCCCCCCTGCTGTTCTTCTCAGACAGGAGCTTTCTTTCCCCCTAATAAATATATTCTGCTCATAACCTTTGTGTGTTCCTAAAATTCATTCTTTGGTTTTAGAGAACACGAACTCGTCTCAGGTACCTTTTTGATTGGGAGATCATTTTTCCCCTATGTCATCTGGAGGTTTCCTGTGTCACTACGACCACACTATGACAAGCTCCAGGGAACCACATACAGTGGTTCTCTCAACATTTTTTTAAACCATTTATTTACTTATTCATTTATTTGGTACAGAGTCTCACTACACAGCTCAGTCTCACAGTGACCCTCCTGTCTCAGCCTCCCCAGCACTGTGATTACAAGCATCTGCTACCACACCTGGTTCTGGGGCTGGCATGACATGTGGTACTCGGGATCAAAACCGTGTCCTTGTGCTTGCCAGGGAGGCACTTAGACCACTGAACTATCTCCCCAGCCCTCAAATAACCATTTTTAATGTGTTAATACTTAATATGAGAAAAATAAACACTAGCAAAGGAACGGAAGTTATTATGGACAAAACTGGCATGGGCTTTTTAATAAATTTTTTGGAATGAATTTTAGCTGAAGGTAAGGAAGAAATTTGCAGTAAGTAGGGTAGAGATGTTTGCCACTACCCAGGTTGTTCTAACGGGTTGTAATTCAGCAAGGTCCTAGTCAAGGTTATGGAGTTTGTGAACACAGGAGTAGAGAATGACACAGGGAAGGTTCTTGAACCAATCACCAAATGGAGAGAAAAGGCATCAATTGACCCAATTTAAAATGGTATCCTAGAGTGGAAATGAAATGTAAAAAAACTGCATTTCTAAGGTGTCACAGGAAGGGTAAGAAAAATACTATGCCTCCATTTCTTGTTAGAAACAATTTACTTTGATCATCTTCCATCTTTTGTCAGGCTGCAGTGCCAGCTAAATTTGACCTCATCAAATATTTACAATCATAATTGAACCTCAAACAAAAATAGAACAATTTCAAAAATACAGAACATAATGATCAATTTAATCTCTAGGTCCTGAAGTGTGATATGCAGAAAGTCTGTTCTCTGACAACTCAAAGGCTGCAGTGCAACACTGTCAAATTTCCTAATACCAGTTATTCTACCTTGTCAAATGATGACAAAATACCTACAACAGGGCTAATTGTGTCATTTAATATGCAACCTTAGCTAGATAGCTTAATCTTCTTTATATTATTTCATTCTCTATAAATTTATAAAACCAGTCATTCCAGTAATCTGCCCATGAATTATCTTTACGCCCCCCACAGGTGATACTGTCTTCACTGAGTTGAATCAACATTCAAATGTCTAATACATCCCATCAAGGATGACCAATTTCTGCTCAAGAGGAGCTTACAATCTGATGATTTGCTTAACTTTTAGAAAATAAACCTTCAGAACTTTCAGACTCCCCAAATTCCATTTATTCACAGACTCTACAAATCTGATAATCTCAAAACTCAATCCAGTGCAAGAAACAAAAAGGAGTCCACAGAAAACTCTTAATACAGGAGTAACTATGAGTTATAATCATACAATAAGAAATTTCCAGAGTACCCACTGATATAAACCATATAGCCTCCTGTGCTTCTGATAGGTTAGAGTTGGGAGATAGATAGCAGAGCAGGTCTCGACAAACACAGCCACAACTGATATGAGAAAGACTAGAAACTAAAGTCCAGTTGGGCGTGGTGCTTTATGGTCCAGCCTCCAACCAGGAAGCTGTGCCCTCAGGCAACTAGATCCTTATCTTAGTTAAAAAAAAAAACACGGTACTAGAGGAACAATCAACTTTGAAAAAGTGAACAGAGGATAGAAGAAAAGCCAGATTTCAGGTTTAAAGGATTAGCCGATTCACAGAGACCCTCAACAGAGTTGCTCCTCAAGTTCTGTGTTACAGAGAGCAAGGGCAGAGCAGAGTGAGGTGTGGGTGGTTTAGGTTTGTTGTTGCAGTTTTAGGTTACCTCTGCATCATATCTGACTGCAGCAGAGAATAATGAAAATGCATTCTCCACAGTAATTCCTCTCTTGATAATGTGCTGACAAAGTTTTTTCAGTCTGTTTTCACAGTAAGATGTCGCCAAATCCAAAAGACCTAAAAGTAAGATGTGTGGAAGTTTTAATCCAGTTGACAGTAACTTATCATAATTTATAAATATACATATTTATCCTGGTGAACACAGCTACATGGATAAATCAGCATAAGTTTCTAAGGAAATAATACTTGAATTTGAATAAATATATACTTTTTTGCTCCCTATCTCACCTCCAAAAGTATATTCTCTTTTATACAATTTCTTCTATAGTATAAAGGAAAGGGGAAAAAAATATTTCCTTCTTCATTGTTTCCAAGATGCTAAATCCAGCAGTAACTTATACTTTAATATGAAAGTCTGCAGTCATAAACTTTGTCCATAATTATTAACCATGGTAACAATGATACATAATACTGTACTCTTTTTAAAGATGTTTACTTTTGGGCCAGCCAGATAGTTAGTGGTCTAAAGCTTAGATAGGCTTAGGCAAGCACAGGGACCATGGTTCTGTTCGATCCCTGGCATCACATGCTGGGCCAGTCCCATCCCCAGGGTGGGCTGAGCTGGTCACAAAAAAATAAATAAAGACATTTACTTTAAAAAAAAAACACATAAAAGTCAACATTTCTGAAATGTTTAACATTTCACTGACTACCCTCAAAACATGAGTGTATGTACTTTTTTTTTTGAGATATATTCCTGACCACATGGCTTGGTGAGTCCCAACACAGCTGAGGTACCTATAGCATCTTCAGGTGGCAGATCCACTGTGTCAGTGTAGAGGTACTGGAGAAAGGCACGATACACGGGGTAAGAAAACTGGTCTATTTCTATCACCTCTTTCATGTCCTCATTCCAGTACGACTGGAACATGGATCGAAAATGCTCACACCTGAAATGGAGAAGCAAATCTTACCATACAAAGGTGATGAAATCAGAAAAGCTGGTAAAAGAGGCATCCTTAACTACTATTTTGGGCCTTCATAGAAAGAGATTATGACTTATCATTACAAAACATCCCAGCCAGGGCCACCAACAGCTCAGCAGACTAAAGTGCCTGCTTACGCAGAGCACAGTGACTGGGGTTTAATCCCTGGTATGTGGTGACTACCCCGTCCCCAGGGCCCACTGAGATAGGGAATGAGACTTGGAAAGTTGGCGTGCACTTGGGAGGCTGAAAACAGGAGAATCACTATGACCCTGATCTGTGTAGTGAGACACTATGGACTCTGTACTAAATACATGGAAAAAAAAAAAAAATCAGAAAAAAAAATAAAACATCCTTGCAAGCACTTGGAAATGCACTTCTTACATACTCTTTCATTTTTGGCATCTCCTAATAAACATTAAGAATCACACATACACCCCAGAAATGTCTAGCACTTCAACACCAGTACAATTTCCATTTGACAGTCCCCATTCTAATTAGGAGGCAGAATGAAAAGGAAGAGGAGGAGGAGGAGCAGAAGAAGCAAAGGAGGAAGAAAAGGAGAAGGAGGGGAAGGAGAAGAGGAGCTGGTGGGGGAGAAGGAGGAGGAAGGGTACATAGAATTGCATTTTAAATAACAAAATAAGGGCTGGGGACATGGTTCAGTGACAGGATATTTTCACAGCATGCTCAAGATCCTGGACCCTGGGTTCAACCCCTAAGATTACAAAAAAAAGCAAAAAAACAATGAAATGAAATAAAATTGAAATTCAATATTAAAAATTTTTAGTATATATTAAGTCATTGAAATCATTTTTGTTTTATGTGATAAATGCAGTTTTAAAACTGGCTTAAGTGTCAACCAGAGTGTGTTAAGCTGAATATTTTTCCATTACCTGACAAGATAAATTTTCTTATTTTCTAACTCATCTCTGGAGCTGCCATCACTCTCAACTATTTCTTTGGTTGGCCTACTCCTTTTTCTCTCCTCCAAGGCCTGTCACAAATCTTTACTTCAAGAAAATACAAGTGCAGTTTTCATACTGTATTTACATAAACAGATCCACTTACATAAGGAAACTGAGTATCAGATTTCCTTAAATATGAAACATACTAGCCAGGCATGGTGGTACATGGCTGTATTCCCAGCACTTGGGAGGCTGAGGCCGGAGGATCACTGCAAGTTCAACACTAGCCATGGTTAAATAGTGAACTCAAGGCCAGCCTGAACTTCAGTGAGACCTTGTCTTGAAGGAAGGAAGGAAGGAAGGAAGGAAGGAAGGAAGGAAGGAAGGAAGGAAGGAAGGAAGGAAGGAAGGAAGGAAGGAAGGAATAAGAAAACTAGCAAGCAAGCTAACTAGCTAACTTTTAAAATATAACAAACTTTTACAAATAGCATGTATTTATTAAATAATTCTTTCAAATTCATTCGAAATGAGTAAAGAGACAAGATATTTTCAAAATCCATTCAAAATGTTGAAAGAATGTCTCCAGTTATATAATTATTCCATCTGAGAAGAACAGTTGTCTAAGCAAGAAATATCAGACATAATGTATCAGAAAACTACACATGAAAGGAACAGACCACCTGACCACAGGGTCACAGAGAAGCATTTCTAGTTCATCTTCTCAGGGGCTAGGAGATGGCTCAGCAGAATAAGCGCTTCCCTGGCAAGTGCAAGGGCCTGAGTTCAATCCCCGTTCCACAAAACAAACAAACAAAAAACAAATACTACTGTAATTCAGATATTTACTACTTTATGAAATGAATGACAGATGGCTTTTTGGTTGCCTTAAAAAGCATTATTTGCAAAATAGGCTTTAAGTAAATTTCCAAAAAGAATGGTAAATATCCAACAATAGGACTGGTTTGTATGTTACTTCTTTCTCACATCAGCAGCTTCTGTAAGCAACCACCCAAAAAGGTATTCCCTCACATCTATACAAGAAATTATCACTTATTATACCTAAAGAATATTCCTTTAGTTGATAAAGGAAAGACCCTGATGGCGAGAAGCCCAGCATTCCCAACTATGAGCTTTCTGCTTGGGAAAAATGAATCTTTAATAGTAAGAGGATATATACTGAGATTCACAGACAACCTTTTGTATTATGCACCCCCAAAAGCCCCCTGCTGCTGGAGCTAAAATCTAGGGCTATAAATGATTGGCAAGTGATCTATAGTGAGTTCATACAAAAATACCTGATTTTCAATACAGCTTTATGGACATGAACATATTTCCCATCAATTCGAAACTTCAGATCAGCAGTTTCTGGACTATCAAATTCTTTCTTCAGTGACTCTGCAACTGTTAAAAAGTCTTCATGCTCTGAAGGCAGCAGACACAGTATTAATACACAGTGCTCAGGAGATAGAGCAAAATATGAAAGATTTCCAAAAAACCAGTAGCAGCATGGTAAATTATTACACCTAATGTATTTTCAAGAGTCCATGCCTTATTTGAAAAACTCAATTTCACAAAATAAGTATCTTTCATCTTTAAACTAACAACAACAGCAAAAAATAAAAGCAAACTATTACCAACAAAACAAGTAATTACAAAAGCCATATATAGTCTTACATGCCTAGACATGAGAAATGGGCTTTTACAATTTCGAGCAATCCATGAAGAGGCAATCACTGAAAACCTGAGTGCTGTCTTCTACAATTATGAACATGTCAACTTTTCTTGACTGAAACATAAAGAACACCTTTGCTTTGTTGAAGGTTAGCTTCAATGAGGACCAAAAAGCAAACCTAAGACTAGGTGGTAATACTAAGTGTTCAGGTTCCTAAGCAGGGCCACTTTTTCCTAGTCATCTGAAAGCTAAGCATCTGTCTTAACCCTAAATATCAATATATAACCATTAATTTTTTCCACACTATCTATAAAGGGCAAATTTACATAGCATATATATGGTATAAACAGCTTTATAAGAAAAAGCGATCACCTGACCTGGCATATGTAAGTAGATTCTAACATCTGTACAAATTGTGGAACATTTCCTTTATATGTGCTTTGTATGAAAGAAGGTAAAAAGTAGAAAGTGGCTAATAGGGAAATAAATTCCAGAGGTCCTTACTGGGCACTGAAAATAGCTGCTGCAGACATAAGAGATAGTTTTGGCTGCCCAGGAGCTGAAAATGGTGATTTAGCCAAAGAGCTCAGCTGTTCAAGCATAGAAAAATGTGTTATTTGGTAGCTTGGTATTTACCAAGGTAATTACCAATTACCAAGGCAATTCTTACAGTAGGTATACCAGCTAAAACCTAGGCTGGAACTTAGAAAATGAGCATGGAAACATGACTTGCCAAAGCCCTGTGACCTGAACCTACAACCCACCTTAAACCCTACAACACAGAGTTCTGCCCATGGACAAATACTAGAAAACGTCTCATAAATCAGTCTTCCCCTGACCTAGACCCTGAACCACTATAGGAGAAAAAGAAATGACTGTGATGGGCAGATTCCAGAGGTCCAGGTCACAGGTTCTCACTTGTGCCTCCCCTCTGTATTCAGTCACAGGGTTGAAATGAACCTTTCCCCCTCTGTGTTTCTGGCAATAAGGTTAATACCTCCTTTCAAAGAAGAAATATTCCTCAAAGGTGTGAATTCACCATTTGACCTTCTTCCTAACACTCAGTCTGAGATCATAACTGAAAGGAAAAAACACTTCTCACTTCCAGTGGCTGAAAAGGGAAAGAAGCCATCTAAGAAATATAGTCAATGACCACAGTTTCTTCCAAATTTAACAATAAAAATGTCAGGACACTGTTCTAAAGAGAATGTGTGCCATTTTAATATGAGCCCTTTTATACATAGATACCGGGTTCCAGGTTTAGTAGTATATAGAAATCTCAGGAGGTGTCATGTAGAGGTTCTGTGGATGTGTATGCTATACACACTGTATACACAATTATGGCTAAAAGGCCAACTCAGTAAACTAAATATTTTCTAAACATATTTACTGATATATATAGTATTATAAATAAAGCTAATAAAAATTTAAAGGAAATGTTCAGTTGTTTCACTTTAAGCTTAGCAATAACTTGACTCTTACCTAACTTCATGATGGGGCAGTGTGCATGTACAAGATGTTCTGTTGGAGTGATGAAAACATTTTGGAACTTGATATAATGGACACATAATATTAAGAATATACTAAATGCCAATGCATTATACACTTTAAAATGACTAATTTTATCTTATATACATTTGATCTCTATTATAATGAAAGCACTTATAAACATAAAGAAAAATTTCTATGGGATATTTCATAACATATAAATAAATAAATATGACTATTATTGGGAAAAATACTAAAGCTAGTAGAGACTAAAACATTCTAGTACCACAACTGACTACTATGCTAGATTTGGCATTTACTGAGTAGATGGTACCATTCTTCCTGGGTACATGAAGCCCAAAGCCACCTTACCTACAGACAAAAGGCGCCAGGTGACAGCAGGTGTGGCACAGCAGGCAAACACGTCGTCAGTGCAGGAGAAGTGGGTGAGGTGAGGGAGGATCACAGACTGGCCCCGGCACTGGCCCCACATGTACACGTGCCCGCCCTGGGTCTTGGCCGCAGACGTGTGGGTGGAGTGACAGGCTGCAATTTCTATCACCCTGAAAGGATTTAAGCAAGATGTATGTCACTTTCTTGCCGCAGAAACCTTCAGCACACCATACATGGGAACTAAAAATTTCATGCTTTGAACAACTCAAACAAAAAGCCCAGGATCGGGATATTAGCAGCTAAGTCATACCAAGAAAGTCAAAGAGGAGGCAGGAGCACTATATCTCTCCTTTCCTGAAGCCTTCTCTTTCACCTATGTGCATTCTGAGTGAAGGTGAACAACAGTAACAGTGAGGAAACCTCAGAAAAGCAGATGAAAGTAAATGGAAAAAGTGGACACTGATGAAATGTCTGGGGGCCCAGGCAGCAGTGAAAGAAAGAAAAAAAAAACTACAAGTACTTCAATATACCATTTCCTTGTATCTCTCGCTTCCTGCCAGAGCTCAGAACACTCAAGAGCTGATAGGCACTGGTTCAGGGATCAAGGACTCTGAATATTCCAATCTGAAGGAAGATCAGGCCAAACTTGATGCACTCTTTAATACGCTTCTTGCCACAGAGTTGCAATCAAGACTTAGTGGTAAGACCTCACAAGATGGTTCAATACACATTAAGCCAGTACTTTAATAGTACCCAGTAAGTCAAATCAATATTCAACAATGTCCTTTTTAAAAGGTCTTATGTATTTAAAAGTGGGATTAGTAGGCTCTGAAGAAAAGTGCATACTATATTTTGAATTTCAACACAGTCACAGACTCTTATTTGACTGCTCTATGCAATGAACACCACCAAACTTCAAAAGAACTGGTCAACCTCGCATTCATTCTAGCTGGAATACATTCTGTTCAAAATGGGAATGTTAATCAATGGTACAGTCACAAAGCCCAGTACATACAGTTTCAAGTCCACAACACACACACTGTCCCAAGACACAGCACAGCCATTAAGTTACCTTTCTTTCTCCACCATGATGTGTGCCGGGCTTAGCAAGTTATTTTTATTACCAGTTCCCAGCTGCCCATAGGTGTTAGCTCCCCAGGCATACAGTAAGCCCTCATCTGTTAGTGCGAGAGTATGTGCATAGCCGCAGACAATCTGCAAGTAAATGTAAATGGTTACCGTTATCAGGAAAGTAGTGGGAAGGGCAGAGGCACATCAACCTAAAGGGCACAGCAGCCTCTGCAAAATGCTAGTTCATCACCAGATGCAGACTGACATTTGCTGGAACATGAAAAGGAATTAGGAAAGGCCATCTCTTACACTCTTAGATTTTTCCATCAGTTTAATTTACCAAAACTAATGTGCCAATACCACAAGCTTCCTTTTCTTCATGGGATTCAGGGAAGACACAACATGTGAAAGGTACACAAAACAGCACAAGAAAAGAATGCCAGAAAATGATAAAAACAGTAAACCTCCCACATATGTCCAAGTCAGAGCAGGAAAATGGACAAGGGCTAGCTGGCAAGATGCTGCCACACATACCTGGTTCACACACACACTGTGCAAAGCTGCCACTCTCATGGGGGTTAGCTGGTTGCCATTATTTCCCAAACCCAGCTGGCCATTGCCATTGTAGCCCCAGCCATAAACCTAGAAGAAGAGACAGGAGCTCTGAGAACTGCAGTAAGAAGTGAAAATCCAGGCTGTCTGAACACATCAGGTATGCTAATCTGGTATCCAATTCCATGTGCTCTTCTAATTGGCATTCAAACAGAAGGTACTTTGGAGAGGATGAAAGAATCAGTGCTCCTTCCATGTTTCTGGATATCCAGTTTCTGGATAGAACGAGGGAAGTTCCTCGTTCCTATTCTATAGATGAGGAACCTGTGGGTTATGAACAATTATTGAATATCATTATATGTCAAGACACCTTGAAAGGTACTTAAAATAAGTCTTTGAGACGGCTGTGCTGGTGCATATCTATAATCCCAGCACTCAGGAGGGTCAGGAGGATGGCTGTAAGTTTGAACCAGCCTGGTCTACAAAGTGAACTCAAGGCCAGCCTGAACTGCATGGCAAGATCCTGTCCCAAAAAGACAAAAACTAAAAAAACAAAATGTCTTTGATCACAACAGAGGATGCAGACATATGAAAAAAATTTTAACACAGGTAGTACAAGTTATAATAGAGATAGCTACAGGAATAGTAGGGAAGAAAGTTTGGAGACGATCCTTCAACTCGCCTTACTTTCTAGAAAGTGAAGACCTGAGCAGGGCTGAAGGATGAATGAGGCTGAAGGTATTTCAGGTAGATGACACAGAATGTGTTAGAGGAAAAGAGAAAAGATAGGTGGGCCTGGCTGGACACATATGGGATAGTGGTGGGACAAAAGACTAAAAGGAAAAGGGGAGGGCAAGTGAAAAATAGATAGAAAATACATGACCAAAGTTGAATGTATGTAAACTGAAATATTTCAAAATAGAGAAATTTTATTAAATTTGTATTTGTGAAAGATCACATTGGACACAACATAAAGGGTGACAGAAGTACAAGACTAGAAGCAAAAGGACCACTCAATAGGTGATTTCATTTTCCCTTAGCAAACAGGTGAACTCTGGTGAGGATGTGAAATATGTGACAAAGGTCCAAGCGAAGGTGGACAAATGAGGTCTCTCAGATGTCTGGGGTGAGGGGGCTTCACTGGAGGTTAAAAGTTTAGAATAACTAATGTGGGAGATGTAAAAGAACTAGCTAGGAAGATAAAACAAGGTCTGGCTCAAATCAGAAACTTAAGACTTGCAGTGACACTAAGCCCCACAGCAGTGCAGACAGATGCACATGGGGGCTTTCCAGGGCAATGTGACAAAGGAAAGGAGCCAAGGACTTCAGTGTCCTAGCTGGAGAGTTAAAGGTGCTTTCATCCCATGTCAGACCTGTATGAGGAATCAATTTTCTGGAAAAAAATTTGGCAACAACTATCCTTTTTATTTTTTAAATATTTAAATGGCATACTTCTTCCCCCCAAAATGTTATTTCTGGGGATTTATTCCACAGGAAAACTTACACAAAGACACATAGTAACACAGAATATCTGTGCTCCACTGTTTGCAACAGAAAAACAAAGTACAAGCAATTGAAATGCCTATTAGTAGAACTATGGATGTGGTCATCCTGGGGCACTCACTCTGATGAAAACACTGTATAAACGGTGTGATAATCCAGTGCACGTAAATCATATGCTTCCGACAGTGGGGGTGGGGAGGCAAGTTGCAGATGAGAACAGAGAAGCAGCAATGTACAGCCATCCATGAAAACAGTAAAGCAATAATACTTATCCACATTTACTGTTTAGAGAAAAGCCCAAAGGCCATATAAACTACTGATAAGACTGGGGAAAGGTACTTAACTTTTACTTCATATGTCTCATTTGATTTCCTTTATCAAAATAACCACAAAATTTTTTTAAATTAAACTTGGGGCAAGGGACAGGATCTTGGTAGGCTGTTCAGGATGGCCTTAAACTCACAGCAATCCTCCTGTCTTAGTCTCCCAAGGGCTGGGATTATAAGTGTGTGCCACCACATGTGTTTTAAACTGATTTTAAAAAATAAAAAGAAGTGAAAAACACTAGAATAAAGGATATTAGCTGGCCATCCAAAGGAACTCTGATTACGTCCTGTCATCAGAATGACAGCAGCATTAAAGTCAAACAAGGCGAGCACACAATAAATAAAGCACTCCAGTACTATAACATCTGAATCCATAAGATGATTCCAAAAAGTCTCTGCTTATAGTTTCCATGCACTAAGAAATACACAGTGGTAAGTGGCCCATTAAGGCAGAAGGTACAACCAGAAACACTTTCACAGAAATAACTCAGCTCAAAGGTGACCAAAGAGGAAGGTAATTGAAAGGTAAGTTTTTAAAAATATAAAACAAAAAATTCTGACTTAGGAGTTGATTCTTTCTGTGAAGAGACATTCAAATTAGACATAGTGCTACAAAACCTTTCTTTTTTTCTTTTTTCGGGGGGAGGGCAGAACCAGGGATTGAACTCAGGCCCTTGTGCTTCCCAGTGAAGCACTTATTCCACTGAGCCATCTCCCTAGACCCTACAAAACCTTTCTCAGCTAACTTTAAATGTATAGTTAACTTTTCCATTGGAAGACAAAGGTGGTATAAAATTTTTCAATCCATTATATCAAACTACAAATACCTCTAAGCATTACACTGACCTTGCAAAAAAGTAAAATTTAGCAGTGCTAGAATCTTTATTTGCAAACAAACCTAGGGATTTTGGAGTCACTCTGAAAAACAAGTATCATCTGACTGATGATAAATTAGCTACCAGAGAACCTAGCACACACGTTTCACTCTAAGAAGAGCAGATATGTAGGCAAAGTGGAACGAGGCCTCACCTCACCACTATCCAGAACAGCCATGGAGGAGGTCTGACCACAGGCAATGCCAACTACCCTCTTAATATGTAAACAGTTGGTAACCTTTCGAGGAGTTGGTTGATTTGCTGTAGATCCTGATCCCACCTGGCCACAGTTATTATAGCCCCAAGCAAATACCTACAAGAGAATGGAAAAATTAAAATGCTTACTTAAGATGTGTGTGCTAGTTCTAAATATTTTATATGCATTTCACTTATTTCATCCTCACAAAAATTCTGAAAAGTAACCCACAGGGATAAATATATGGAAACTGAAACATGGCTTTATATATAGAAACTGAAACAGGGTTTTCAACTGCTTTGGGTTCCAAAACCAGTAAATAAGACAAGTGAAGTCCAAGCATCTCACTATGCTCTTAACCACAGTGCCCTAATTATGCAACCATACATGCTTTTATTCTGGCATTCATAAGAAATGAAGCATATGCATACAAGTACCAGGGATATAAAAAAAATATATGCTCAGGGCTGGTGAGATAGCTCAGTGGACTAAGTGCCTGCTAAGGCAAAGCACAGGACTGGGGTTCGAACCCTGGCACCACATGCTGCACCAGCCCTGCCCCTGGGTGCACTGAGCCAGCTACTGAGACCTGATGTGGTGGCATATGTCTGTAATCCCAGCACTGGGAGGCTGAAAACATCCCCAGCACTGGGGATCCTGCATTAAATACATTTTTTTAAAAAAATCTGCTCAATACTATTCATTGTTTTTCATATAAGTTCTTTTAAACCATGCTGTCTTACTAGTCTAAGGACCGGGGAGATAGCTCAGTGGAATAAGAGCTTCCCTGGCAAGTGCAAGGGCCTGAGTTCATTCCCTGGCTCCACCAAAAAAAAAACCACTAGTCTATAATTCTGGGCCTTCACAGCCTGCCTGTGATGACAGAGCATCATCATACTGGGTTACCCATGTGAGTAATGCTCACAAGTGCTAGGATATCTGTCCCTACAGAAGTGACTCCTGAATGAGGCTCTGCTCGGTGAGGTCTGCTCACTCACTTGCTGTCAACTTTAGACAGCTTCCTTCCTCAACTGCATCTCATGCCAATTTTTGACCTATTATCTGCCATCATTTGAAATATATACATATGTGTATATACAAAATAGCATAAATATATACATACTTTCTTCTAGCTCAATGAGAAGGTTTTGAAGTAATAGTGTTTAGACAAGATATCATGTCTGCATCTTGTACTAGGAACAACTACTACAAAGACAACAATATGCAATGTATTAATTACTATAACTGTACTACTAAACTGATTTGGAACTATCTCATTGCTACTTCTTTCTCAATAAAATTATTAAAAAATGAAAACCAAACTTTTAATGCAGAGAAACATAATTATCTCTTAAAACTAGCAACCAAATTTTTTTTAAATAAAAAAGTCTAGCAACAAAGATGGAGAATAAAAACCACTGTAATTTAATTACACAGTTAATTTCCACTCACTCTGTTAAACAAACATGAAGAGTAAAGGAATTAGGAAAGGAAGTGTTGGCAGTACACACTACATAACTTCTTTCATCGTTGACAGAATTTTGAAGACTTCATTCCCACTTTCTTTCACTCTCCTTCAGGAAACAGTCCTCACACAGCCTCTCTTTGGGTTCCATAATTCATTCTCTCTTCTCTCAGCACTTTCTGAGTTCATATGTGTGATACTGCTCAAGGCAACAAAAGTCCAGTCTCTACTAATGTCTTCAAAAGGTGTGCATTATGACTATGAAACCCACATGAAGGGTTCCTTTCACAGATACAGAAGAAGTAACATGATAATCTCCCATAGTGTTTTCCCAAGAATATTTGGTTAAAACACAAATATTTAGCATAATTATCCAAAGTAGCATATGCTGAAGGTTAGGTTACAAGCCGGCTATAAATCCAGCCAGTTGTACAAATGGGCAGCTGATCCGTCTACTTTCAACAGTCATTCTTAAGTACTTCTCAAATATTTGAAGTTCCCTTAAAATGTCACTGTCTTTTATGTCAGAATGGGGTATTCCCAGCCGGGTGTGGTGGCGCATGCCTGTAATCCCAGCACTAGGGAGGCTGAGGCAGGAGGATTGTTGTGAGTTCGAGACCAGTCTGAGCTACAAAGTGAGCTTAAGGCCAGCCTGAACTGCATAGTGAGACCCTGTCTCAAAAAAAAAAAAAAAAAAAAAAAAAAAAAGGAACAGGAGAGGAATGGGGGGAAAATAATTAAGATGTACTACAAATTTCCTGTGACTAATGTGATTATCATATATGGCAAATATGTACAAATAGAAAAACAAAACAAAAGAATGGTTGCCGGGAGTTTGGGGAAAGAAACACTGGAAGTCAACGTTTTACATATATAGTTTCAGTTCTGCAAAAAGAATACGGTTCTGTGCATGGGTGGTGGCTGTAACTGCATAACAATGTGGAAATATTTAATGTCACTTAATTGTGAGATTAAAATTGTTGGGGAGAGGCGCTGGTTGGGACTTGGGCTATCCCAGCAGGGGTGGGCAGCAGGGACAGCAGTCAGTAGAGGACCAAGGATGCAAGAGGGAGGCAACCACACAGGTGTGCGCCTAAGTGACACCATCAGGTCCCGGGACGACTGTGGCTGACTAAGCTGCCTGGTGCTAGTGCACAGAGCTCAAACAGGGATAACAGGGACAGTGACAGCAACAGCAACCGGGATGGTAGGGCTTCTACTCAAGACAGAGAGGGAAACTGAGGCACCTCAATGTTGTCACCACACCTAGTTTCTTGTGTGACATTTTACACACCTGCATAGCAATGTTATTTTATTCATTATGCTGCCCCAAATTTAATTGCATTTTTAAAAAAAGATGGAGGCTGAAAGTATAGCTCAGAAGTAGAGTACTTGTCTGGCATGTGCCAGGTCCTGGGTTTGACCCTCAACACTGCAAAAAATATATAAATATAAAAGATTAAGTAGTAAATTTTATGTACCTATTACCACAACTTTTTTGTTTGTTTTTTGAGTACTGGGGATTGAACTCAGGGCCTTGCCCTTGCCAGGCAAGTGCTTATTCTTCTGAGCTATCTCCCTGGCCCATACCACAACGTTTTACAAAAGAATAATGCAGCACACTTACTTCACCATCAGCTGCCAGAGCCATTGAATGATGTGAGCCACATGCTACTTCAACAACCTGCTTGATCAAGAGATTGGTGCAGACTTGGATCGGGGCAATGCCCTGGTTGGTCGTCCCATTGCCCAGCTGGCTGTATCCATTGTGGCCCCAGGCATAGACCACACCATCTAAATACAAAGTGCAAGCATGAAATCAGCTCCACGAAGAAACTGCAAGTCCTATTGTTTCTTTGCAGATGTTGTAGAACTTATTACCTCTAAATGTGAGAACATTGCCTCCTTTCTCTTTATAAAGTTAACTTCCAATGGGGGTAGTAGGGGAGACAAGAAGAAATAATAAACAGGATGGATTATAAAATCTTTCATTAAAGGACTTAGTACTACATAGAAGTTCAGCTTTGTGGTCAAAAGTCAAAGTTTATGTATCTAAACACTGGATTTGTGAAATACTTTATCACAGTAGTTTCTATTATTAGGTACCAAGCAAAAGGCAAAAGTCACAGGAAAGTTCAACAACTTATGGTACCAGAACTTTTTCAAAAATCAGGGAACCTTGGAGAAGGTATTTACCACTCACAATGTACAGAAGGTAAGAGGTACACTGTTCACAAAGAAAACAAAACCCACAAAGCTTCTCGAAGAGACTATTTCATTGACATAAGATCTAGCTGAGTATTTATTGAAGGAGTGAAAAAACAACTATTGTATTATGCTTCTTTATTCTGTGTGAGGAACTTAAACCAGGGACAAGAACAATGGCTTGTCTTTACTTCCTGATACGTGTGATCACAGGAAGATCAAAGGCTGGGGATGACTAGACTACTAACATTATTAGGTGGAATATTTACTAACATGGTGGCCATCTTCAAAAAGTATAATCAGTATATTACAAAAGAGACAACTCTAGTGGCACATGGAGATACCTATACTGGGAGGAGGAGGCAGAAGGACCAAAAGTTCAAGCTTAATATAGGCACCTTAAGGACTTTGCAAGACCCAGTTTCAAAAGCACTAGGAATAGAGCTCAATACAAAGACATGAGTTCAAGCACCAATACTGAAACGGGGAAAAAAAAAAAAAAAGGAAATACAGAGACAACTCAATCAAACAGAAGAGCTTCACAGGGCAAGGATGAGGCAGGAAAATGTAGCTTCTACAAAGCCACCTTCCCAAGACCTCCATGTGTTCCCAATCAGAAGCTCCCATGTCTACATTATTTAAATAATTTTATCTTTCCAGGATTGTGACAGAGGTAATTGTCTTTGTGTACCACTTAAGTACTCTTTCATGCGTTTCTTCCCACAGCCTGCCTATCAAGGGCAGGTCTTCCCAAGTGGTATGTTCTTCCTTTTCCCACAGTATTTTGACTTCCTAAGGTCAGCCTAGATCTGGTGAACACAACATTCAAAAGCAATAGCAGAAATCCAGAGCTCTGGTTAGGTTGCTGGCTGATGATATTCCCCAAAAAACCAGGGGAAAAATACTCATACTCCACCAAGTTCCTGATTTTCTATCTAGAATGACAGCAGCCTACACAAAGTTAACATTCTCCAGAAGTTATGAAGCTAACCTAGAGAATTTCTAATACGTCCCAGGAGAGGTATCCCCCACCAAAGAAATGATAACAAAAACGTACAGGGAATTTTGTCCTAAAAGCAATGATACTCAACACTGAAAGAGAGGGAGTATAAAACCTAAGATTATCCACGGTAACATGTGAAAGTTAGTGACAGCAGATGAAGTAAATGTCCAAGCCTACAAATGCTTTATCTTCTGAAGAGAGATAAATGACATATCCTTGGATAGGAAAAATGAGTATTACAAAGATTAAAAAATTTTTCCTACATAAATTTGTAAATTTTGACAGCACTAAAGTCCTTCAAATTACTTTCTGGAGGCCGGGGAGATAGCTCAGTAGAATAAGCACTTGCCTAGTAATAAGCACAAGGGCCTGAGTTCAATCTCCGGTTCCATTAAAAAAGCAGGGGTGGGGAAATGCCTCAGTAGAATAAGCACTTCCCTGGCAAGTGTAAGAGTCTGAGTTCAATCCCCAGTTCCACCAAAAAAATATATGTGTGTGTGTAAATGTATATACACAAAATACATATTACTTTCTGGTGCTTGACAACACCTATAAAAAAGAAAATAGCTAAACTTATCAATTTTTAAGCCTTGCAAAAGCTAGTTCTTTTACAACAAAATTACATGGGGAACAACACCATAGCAAAAAAATAAATAAATACTGGGAAAAATATATGCAATTTATACCTCATATATAAGAGATCTGTGTAAAATACAGAAAAACTCATAGAAATTCTGAACTGAAAGTTCAGAGAAGGACATAATGACTTTTAACCATATGGGATGTTCAACCTCACTCTGAAGAAGAAAAATGCCAGAATTGAAGGCATTGCTCAATGTTGGAGCACAAGGCTCTCAACTTGATCCCCAGCTCCAGGGGAAAGAAAGAGAGAAAAGGAAGAGGAGAAAGAAAAATACAAAACTGGCTCCTATTCACTGTGGCCAAGCTAGCTACTACCACTGCCCAAGTCCAGTGAGCCAATAACAGGGACTGATGGTGAAACCTGAACGCAGGACCTCCCTCAAAGAGATCAGCCAGCCATTTGGTGCTAAGCTGATTACAACTACCACAGACCCTTTAGATACTGAAAGAGGCAGTCATTCCAGTTGACAGAATGGATGCTGGTAGGAAGAGGCAGGACTGCTGTTACAAGAGTGAGAAGAATGTTTGACACCCAGGTGACACTTGGAAATCATTCTGTGCATTTCTGTTTTCCTTGGAAAACAGGAAAGGCTACCTCCACAATAGACTGACTCTTAATCCCAAATCCTGGGCAAGGGCTCAAAAACAATGGTCTAACTAGACAGGGGCATCCACTTCCCTAGTCTTTTCCTGGCACACTGTCACCAATAGTCCCAGGACTAAATTTCAGGACTGAAACTTAAGAAAAAAAGTATCTAAGGGATTAACAACAGGGTAGAGGAGAAGAGGAAGGAAAACACAGAGAGAGGCAAAGGTACTCGTGGATTTCTGACCATTAAGGAAACTTAGGTTTGTCTTTAAGGACTGGACATGAAGTTGGACAAGTGGCTGGAAACAATTTTATGAATAACCTACTTTAATACTGCTTCAGGGGACAAAGATAATTTTGTAAGTCCGAAGTCTGTGATAAAGTAATAATATCAAATGAATATTCAACTTCAAAGTAGTCACGGGGGGGGGGGGGAACTAGATGTTCAGTTCAATCAAAATATTCCTAAAACATCCTTCAGGAAATACTGCATAAGCCAGTGAATCATGGAGAAATAAATGCGTATTTTTGTGACACTGAAATTGATTCATGGTGCAGTACTAGGATCAAAGGCACTAGGATTAAGGGTGAAAGTAGTCTGGATAAAAGAAAAGGGACAGAAGACACTGTTAAGGTCCCTTGCTTACTTGCTTTTACTGTCTTCTGCTTGCCATGAACTGGTTCTCCTGTGCAATGCCCCTCTGCCATGCTACCCTGCCTGGGAGACAGCTGATTATGGACTGAAGCCTCTATAAACTGTGAGCTAAATAAACCCTTTCTCCCTCTAACTTTTATTTGTTTCTCATTGTCTCAGCAATGAGAAAGAAGTAACTAAGATACGCTCCATCCTCAAATCTTACTGAAAGGAGAATAAAAGGGGAAAAAAAAGGTATAGGCACTCAAGGACCAGGAAAACAGGAAGGTCATCAACAAAACTTGGTAGGATGGAAAGTAGATGGACATAGGAACTAAGAGCACATCAGACAAAAAGAATGACACCTACATCTGCGAAAGACCAAAGGACCATGGATCATAAAAATCAAGGTGCAACAAAAATTACAAGCAGTGTGACCCCAAATCTCATCTTCTCCCTACAAGGTCAAACACCCTTCCTAATCCATTCTGCCCCTGAGTTTATCCAGACTTCTTAGAGAAGACAGCACTCACACTCTTAATCCCAGTGCCCTTGAGCCCAGCATCACACACTCTAGATCCAGCCACCTCTGAAAAAGCCCCACCTATGACCACATGAGGCTTAGAGGCCATCTACACACAGGCCACAACACGGTGAGCTACAGCATGTACTTGCCACAACAGAAGACTCACAGCATCTACTTGTTGTGAATTTCTTGTTATAACTGTACCAAACCCCTACTTCTCCCGAGCCTTCCTTCCCTTCCCCTACATAACACAACGAAGAAAACAAATCAAAAGATTCTAGACTCAAAGGAGCCCAAAAGCGAGAGGCCCTGGAGCCAGCAATGAGGCAGCAGTAAGAAAAGTTGCACTTAAAGTTCACAAACTAAACCCAAAGATAGTAGTATCCCTGCCTAGGAAGTCGGGATAAAATCCTTTTATCTCTAAGGTGGGAAGCTAGAGGATTCTACTGTATAGACAGTCACATCCTGATTCTGAGAATATCCCTCAGGAAACTGCTAGTTCCCCACAATTGTGGAGGACCACCTGAGCAGCTTTCCTTCCAAGAAGAGTGAATGTCTCCATTTTGACTGAGCCTGACCCTATTTATGCACAGAGCTGGCTAGGACTTCTGTTTATCCTTCAATTGGCCTTAAGCAATTATAATGCAGATTACTTTCTCTGCCTATCCTCTCTGCATATGGCTGAGGTAAATGTAAGCCTCCCACCTAGCTCAGCTCACAATGGTTACGTTCTTCCCACAATTCTCAGTCAATCCTCCTCAAGTCACTCCCCCACAGAATAAAAATTGGGCAAGGCCCTCTTCATTCCAGAAAGCCAACTTCATGGCTGGTTCTAGAGCCCCTCGACTCCCCAATGATTAAAAATATAATTTATTTATTTATTTATTTTTAAATTTTTGTTTTATTGAAGTACAAATATCAGTAAGACAGTTTTAAGATACCTTGACAAGATGGATTTGATAAATTAATACATTGCAAACTGTTTTCATTATGTTTTGCTATCATAGAAGGTGCATACATATTATACTTACAGACATTATCATACCGTATGTCTCTTATCAGTAAATAAAGAGAGTGTAGCTGTTTGTGTATCTTATTTTTTATACCTGAATTACATCAAAGATTCAGTAATTAATACTTCACTGACCACATAAGAAACATAAAGTACATGTGTTGTTATATAAGTCTTGCTCTATCTAGGTCTTACCCAACCAGCAGAAAAGTATAAAAATGAAGTATACATCGCGGGGCCATAGTATTAAGCTGAGTTGTAAATGGCTATGGTCGAAAACTTCTTCGGATGACTCATTATTGTTGTGGAATGCTGGACTGTGTTGGATTGTGTTGTTGAGTTCAAACACTTAAGTTAGTTGAATGACAATGGAGTGCCCATCTCTGACAGGTGTAGACAAAGGAAGGGGTATAGAAAGGAAGAATCATGATGTGTGTGTATAGACAGTACAGTTGGGATAGATAACGCTGCGCTTCTACATAATCCTACGAGAGGCAAGATTTGCCTTTGTCCACCACTAATGGTGGTTGGACAGGATATTATGTTGGCTTCTAGTAAAAATATAATTTAGAGTGTTTATTTTTGCCATGGGTTGCATGGAAAGTGCTAGATTGGAATCAACTTGATGGGATTCCAGTAATGTAACTTTGGGATTATAAATATTGGTTTCTTGGACCGAGACGAGGACCTGGAAGAGTCTGCTACACACAATGAAGTTCAGCTTCAATACATGGACCAGCACCTTGACTATACCTAAGGACAGTCAAGAGCTGACTACCAGACTTAAAGTTAGAATATGAAAGCCAGAGACCAAAACAAAGATAAATAAGAAATCTGGTGGAAGGAAAAAAAAAAAAGCAAACAATGTAGAGAACAAAAATAACATTAAACTAATCTAAAATTATTGCTTCCTGTCTGCCATTATAAAATATAATTTAGTTAATAGGCTTATAAATAGACAATCAACAAGGTACAAAGCCTAAGATAGCTGGTTACAAAAAAAATAGCACATACAAAGAGTTAATAGCTAATTCAAGCCATTAATTAAGAAATGAAAACACAATTACAGGAAAAAGATTAAAAACCCAGCCAGGTAAGGGAGCATTAGGGAGGCTGAAGCAGGAGAACTGCCATGAGTTCAGGGCTAACCTAGGCTAAACGTAAGTTCAAGACCTGGCTGAACTACAACAAAAGACCCAAACTGAATAAACAAAACAAAATGGAACAAAAAGCTTCCTAAAATATTCTGTTAATTATCAACTCCCTATTCCAGGCTAGCTCTGAGAAACTTTAAAATACAGAGTAACCGGTGTCCTTTGAACTCAGTTTCCTTTGAACTCCACCAGCTGAATAAGAACTGAATAAATAATACATAATAACAACTCTCCTTTACAGAGTCTAAACCCCAACTGGTTATTCTAAACGGAGTGATAGATGATCACTGGGCAACTTAAGTAAGTTCTGCTCTCTGCTGAGCTACAGGAACCAAGACAAAGGAAGCACCCTGAGCACTACTTTTGGAGACCTCTCCTGGAAACCTGTTAGGGGCTATTTTTTCTTCTTATATAAACACTTCCCCTTTAACCTCCTTTTTGTCCACAATTTTATCTTCAACTCTGTGAGACAACAGGCACAATTTGTACAAATGATAGCTATTTCAGATTTGGAGGTTGATAGTAGGTAAGAAAAGAGAAACATTTGGTTTTCCCTCTTTTTCTCCATTTACTGTATGTTTTTGTTAACTACGATTGCACTTGATGAAGACAAATCTGTTGTACCATGGCAGGTATTCCTTGTTTAATAACTCACCTATGTAACAGCTGTTTAAACTTAAAACCTTTTTTTCCTGTACTTCTTGTTTATAGAGCCTCTTTCTTTTTTGGTACGGTACACCTTGTTTACACAGTACTATAATTTTCTTAATTGAACTGCACAGTACAGTATTGTAATTCTAGGCTCCATGAATAAGATACATAGAACTGTATTTAGAAAAAGGTCATAAGTCCCAGCAACAGATCTTAAGTCCAAATAGTCATTAAATAGGTAGGTCATTAGATGAGGAATATCTGTAAAGGTTTTAGGTTTACAGAACTAACACAGTGTTGCTGATAATCTACCAATGCAAACACTGTGAACTCAAGTCTAGGCTTTGTTTTGCTCTCTTGTTTTCTGCCTGAGATCTCTACATGAACTGTGTGCAAGATCCCCTGTGACCTGTTTCTCCCTAGGCTGCCCTTGGCTTGACTATGTCTTAAACTTTCTGTGCTTTTGATGACTTCATAGTGCACAGGAGTCCTGGACAGGGATTGCTGCAGAGTTCCTACACGGCTCCTATATGATGTCCTCTTGGGTTATACTGGGGTTGTAGGCTGTGAGAGGCAGTGACCTCTCTCCTGTGGGGCACCCTCACTCTCAGTGCAAAGCGCAGCTGGAAGTAGCAGCTTGTCCAGGGCAAATGTATACCTATTGTGACGACTTGCCCTTACCTGTTTCACTGCCTCTCTCTACTGATCCCTTCCCTCTGGCTGGTGCCTTCCAATCTCAAACTCTCTCTCAGCCAAGTATCCTGAACCAGAAGAGCAGCCAGGTTTTCCATCTCTTCAAGGTGGTGGGCTCCCCCTTTCCTTTTCAGTGTTTGTCTCATGACTGTTTCTCGCTAGTCATCTTGCTCTGTCATCTGGTCCAACCTCATCAATCTGACTGTGCCACACACACTCCCTTACCCCCACCCCCAGGCCATAGTTGGCCCCAGTGGGAAGCTCATCTTCGCTTTTACCAGTTAAAGATCCCCTCTCCTGGGGGATGCCAGAGAACAGGCATACATCTCATGTGTCCCCCTGGAACAGGAGGTCTGTCACCCTAAGGGATGCCTTTTGGGTTGAAATCCCACTCCCCTGGGCTATATTCTTAAGAAATGGTCTAGATTTGATTCTCAAACTCTTAAGAAGAAATGGCTCACTTTTTCATACAGTAAAGCCTGGCTTTAAAAATAAAGGGACCCAAATAATATATTAAAGTAACAAACAGCCTGGCTTTAACATGGCTTCACTGTGCCTAATCAGGAACTTTTGATCTCTTACTGGAGGTCTAACTCATGTACCTTTCTAAATCCTTCTACAGTCTACTTTTTAACTCCAAGTTCTGACAGTGTTGCCTCTTCCTCTTTCTTTTATTGGTGTAATTTATTACAAGAGACCTCTGCTATGATTCACTTAAAAAGTGATATGGTGCCCTGGAGGACGAGTTCTGACTAGTCTATTTATAGTTACAAGCCTAAAACTATTGAAAATTATAATAATTCAACATGGCCAATATATCTGAGTACACTCCAATTAAATCTAATTATTTTATGTGTTCTGCATGTTTCCTTGTTTGTTCATTTGCCTGTTAATCTGTTTTAATAACTGGTTAAAGTTCATTAAAGTCTTTCTGAGCTCACATCAATTTCATTTTTGTTTTTGTCCTCATCAATTTGCAGCTGTCAGGGCACGCAAAAACCTGGTTATACAGGTTTTGGGGGGTTGCCAAACTCATTTAAAACATTAGAAGATGTGATCTGTTGGCTCTAGGCTTACATGGGGATTACAGGTAAAAATCTTAAGGTTTGGTAACACAAGGATTATCTATGATCAGGCTAATGTGTGCATTTCTGTGTGTTAACTTTAGGTATATGTTCTATTTAAGTTGCCTCATAAATAAACCAGACACTTATGATAATAGCCCAAGTGCTTTTCATTCACATGGCTGCACAGTGAGCTAATTTAAATTGCTTGGTGAGATAATAAGAGTAAAGATGTCCTTCACTGGTCATTCAAAAAATGCAAATTAAAACAGCACTAAGATTGAGTTCACTCCCCAGCACAAAAACTAATTAATTAATTAATTAAAGAAATAAAACAATATTAAGAGCTAGGAAGAGAGCTCAGCAGCATAAGTGCCTGAGTGGTAAGCACAAGGTTCTGAGTTTGAGCCCTGGTACAAAAAAACCCCATTAAGAGTCCATCTCCAGAAAGAATACATGTGATCAAGAAATCAACCAATAACAAATGCTGGAGAGACTAGGAGTGGGGGAAAGGAGGCCTTCTTTTGCTGGTCATAGTGTAAACTGGTACAACCACCACAGAGATCTACAGAATTTTCTCAAAAAACTAAAACTAGGTATTCCATTTAAACCAGCTGTTCCCCTTTAGGTATCTTTTCAAAAGAGAAAAGCATCTTTCAACAGTGACATATGCATACTCATGACCTTGTCTCAAAATAAAATACCTTGAACTCACTATATAGTCTTGGCTGGCCTCCAACTCATGGTGATCATCTTGCCTAATTCTCCCAGTGCTGGAATTACAGGCATTCACCATCATCATCACCTTTTTTATTCATTTTTTTACAGGAGTTCACAGTAAAGAGCTTGACTTACTTAAAGCTCAGAGGAGACTCTGAACTTGGACATTTAAACAATGCTAAAGCTGATAGGACTTCAGCAACTCTTAAGAGGTAGACTAAGGGTCAATAGTATAGTTTATCAGACTAAGCACTTTCTTAGGTAAGCACAGGGGCCAGGGTTCATTCCTGGCACTACACGATGCACTGGTCCCACATGCAGGCTCACTGAGCTAGTGATGATGGAATCTGGGTGTGGTAGTGCACGCCTATAATTCCAGCACTTAGGAGGATCTCACTACAGAAATCAGGAGGATCACTATGTGTCTGAGCTGTGTAGTGAGACCCTGTACACACACACACACACACACACACACACACACAACCCTTAGAACAGATGGACTAAACAATTTGCATTAAAAAAGAAACATGGAGCAAAATGTTTTAGTTTATCGCAGGGCTACTGAAAGTCTGTCTCTGTGTCTGTTATATTACATTCAGGTTCTCTGCCCCAGGCTAGAGGAAGTACTCACACCCATAATCCCAGCAGTACTAAAACCCATAATCCCAGCCTTGGATCACACATAATCCCAGTGGGTCATGAGTTAATCACAAACTCTAGAAGTCCCCACCCCATGACTATATGAGGCTTTGGGGGGACAACTAGACACAAACCATAACATCTGCCTAAGGGCCAGCCAAGATAATGGTCTGAAGCATCTATAAATTGTAAGTGAAAACCAAATTTTCTTCTTTAAAAATAATGAATAATCTATAATTATAAATAGCCTCTAGGAAAAGATACTGAATTCATGAAACTCTACCAGGAAGCTCTAAAAAGGATTTGTTAGGGAATACAAGGGAGCACTTGGAAATATAACATTATAACTGTTAAAAATTAGTATGAGGGTTTTAAGACCAAGTTGAAGAAATATCCCAGAACACAGACATGAATACAAAATAAATAAATAAATAAAATTTGGAAAATCGGGCTAGAATCTCTAATTTTCTTCTAAGAAAAATTTCAAAAGGAGAACACAGAAAACATGTCAAACTATCCATAAAATGTTGTAAGAAAAAATTTCTAGAAATGAAGGGATATCCAGACTGAAAGGTTTATGGGATGACTAATAGATTATAAAACATAAAACAAACAAATTATAAAACACCTGAATATACTTATCAGTATTTTACAACACTTAGAATACTAAAAAAAAAAAAAAAATTCTAATGCTTCCAAAGAGGGAAAAAACAGGTGTAAACAGAACAGCAAAACTCAAGAAAAGCACCAGACTCTTAATAGCAATTCTGATACTTAGAAAGGTATCAAATTTCAAAATTTTGAGAAAACAGGGTTCTCACCCTGTAATTCTATGCCCAGTCAAACACTGACAGACTTTAGCAAGCAAGGAATAAAGACATTTAAGGCAGTCTCCAGAATTACTTTCACCTCCCTTTCTTGGGAAACTATTGTTTCACCCAAATGAGGGTGTGATCCAAGCAGGAGGTCATTAAAATACAAAAATATAGGAGCCAAGCCAGGTGTGGTGGTGCATGCCTGTTATCCCAGCACTTGGGAGACTGAGGTAGGAGGAATGTCACAACTTCAAGGCCAACCTGTGCTATGTAGTGAAATCAGAGGTGGCCCGAACTATACAGTAAGATTCTGTGTTTAAAAAAAAAAAAGGAACCAGAAAAGACAAAGTGAAGGGACTCAGAGGCTGCTGCTGAACAGAAGATCTGGGCATTTGCTGAACAGGTCTACCAAGCAACTAGCCCAGGCTACCGTAAGTAAGGCAACAGGACTCCAGAGATTGCCTGATATGCTTAGATGTCCTCAAAAAGCACTGTGCTGTTCTGTAAAAGAGTGTGGGTGGGCAAGGCTTCTGGGTCTGCCTGTCTCTCTCTTACTGCTTTTGCTGTCTTCTGCCACTATGAACTTTTGCTTCTCTGCCATGTGCCACACTACCTTGGAACAGGCAATTATGGACTGAAACCTCTATAGACTGTGGGGTAAATAAACATTTCCTCCTTTAACTTTGGGTGTTGGGTATATTTGTTTCAGCAATGAGAAAAGTAACTAAGACATATATACAAAAGGTAATTGTGCTAGATGATACAAATGCTACCACAGAAGAATATGGCAATTTTACCATATAAATAGCAACAGATGGTAGCACACACTTTCAATATATGATTTTTCTTTTTGTTTAATGAGACAAATACAATTAAATTTAGCAAAAATTAAAAAGTAATTTTAAAAGTGTGGACATGCTTTAATGGCAGATGTGTACAAAAATAAGTTAGTGAAAACTTGAAATAAAGATGAACCTCAGGAAAACAAACAGTTGTATATGAAACAAGATGGCTCAGTCATAAGTAATCCTTATACTAATAATAACTACCTAATGATATAAATACATACTTAACCAAAATGGTAATATCAGTATATCAAAAGGAAAATAGAGTTAAGTTCTATATAATTATATATATAGATATAGATATAGATCTCTAGATATATATTCTTTTTTGTGTGTGTGTATTTTAGGGAAGGGTCTACAGAGTGCTCAGGGTCTCACTACTAAATCAGACTCATAGTTACCGCCTGTTTACAGCCTCCCAAGAGCTGGGATTACAGGGGTACACCACCACACCCAGTCTCAATTGCCTTCTCAGCATGCCCCTGGGGCAAACCCAGGGATTGAACCCCTGGCCCCCACATCTGCTTGCAGGTGCTTTAGTCCATTGAACTATTTGGCTAGCTCTAAGTTCTGTATCATTATAAAAAACCAAAAGACAGCATCTTTTTTTATAACTTTTTTATTGGTACATTTGGATATAATGATAACATTCATCATAGAGAATTTGTACCTGTGCATGATGTATCTTAACTCTTCAAAAGGTAATATCTAAAATTGGAAATTCAGAAATAGAAGCATATTATTTTTAAAATATAAAATTAAAGTCCAAAACAAGCATCTGGAAGTGTTAAAAATGGTTCTTTCTAAACTAGCATGGTATGACTTGCTGATAATCCAGCTCTTGGGAGTCTAAGGCAGAGGAGTCACTGTAAATTCAAAGCAAGGCTGGGCTACACAATGAGTTCACAGCCAGCCTATCGAGATCCTGTCTCAAAAACAAAACAAACAAACAAACAAAAAGTTTCCTTCTAAAGAGTAATTACTAGAAGACAGGAGGGCTGCAGATAGAGCACTTCTGACTTTCACTAAAAAGCCAATACAATTTGATGGTTTAAAGTGTTATTATTTATTCAGATTATGAGGTAGCAGAATGAAAAATTAATCAAACAATATGGGTGCAAATAATTCTTTTTAATGAACTAATAGAAATTAGTATCTTAGAAGTTAGAATATATATATATATATATATATATATATATATATATATATATATATATTCTATTTGTTTCCTGATTATTTTGCATAAAGGACACTTTGTAATGTAGCATTATAGTTTCATTGTTCATTTCTCACATTTAGTTTTGAAGTTTTTTTGAAAATAATATATATATATGTAATTTTTTTCCTTCATTTTTACCTTCTTTTTTTCTTTCCCCATCCTGGCTGCTTTTCCCTTTTGAGAAATTTCTTCCCCTTTAATAATATCTATCGAGCATCTTGGATCTTATTTACTCTTTTTCAGTTTTTTACCCTAGGGAGACAATATGTTTGCCCACGCAAGTATGATTTATTTGACTTATAAATATGGTCTCCAGTTATGTTACTTTACTTTTCAACTTGCTGTGTTTTGCTTAGCCACAGTCTATCTATTAATTTCGGTTTCCTGATTTATTCTGCATAAAGGATGCCTTGTAATATAGCTTTATCATTTCATTGCTTATTTTTTCACACTTAGTTTTGAATTATTTATTGTAGTTTCCCTGTGATAACGTATATAAAATATCTTGAGACATTAGAGTCTATCTCAGATATACACTGAGCTGAAACTAACAGGAAAATTCTATTTTTTTTCCTCTTCTTTTGTGGTGTCAAAATATAATATATATTTCATCTACATATGCTACACACTCAATAGTTTCTTTTTAATTATTGATTTGTAATATCTTTACTACAAGGAACATAAAAATAGAGAATATATTTAATCATTAAAAATAAAGTGTTGTGGGATGGGAGATGGCTCAGTGGAATAAGCGCTTCCTTGGCAAGAGCAAAGGCCTGAGTTCAATCCCCAGTTCCGCAAAAAAAAAAATAAATAAATAAATAAAAAATAAATAAATAAAAATAAAGTGTTATTTTTAAAACTATTTGGCTATTCACATAAAACACATGAATATATATTATGCATAGGTAAGACACACAACATACAGCCTATTTAATGTGCACTATGAAAAATATAGTGAGAATCAAAACTAAAGAAACACAAAAAGAAAAACTATGCCCACAAATTTTTTTATATCATAAATGTAACACTTAAGATAATTAAAGTGGTAGGCTCTAAATACTAAAAACCAAAAATAAAGTATACTTTCCTAAGGTCACCACTTTGAAAATACCAGTAACTCTACAAAAAATGTGCCTCAGCATATAAGGATGAGTTAAAATCAGTGTGTGTTCATAAACCTTAAATGCTTAGGTCACACTGGGTGACAGCTGACCTAGTAAAACAGTAACTATTTGAAAAGGGAAAGGATACAATCTGCAGTAAGAGTGAAAGATAATGCCCTAAAACACAACAGTGAAGATTTAGTAACATGGAATAAGCTTTTCAAGATGGTTGGCTGCCCATTGCAGAGATAAATTACTGTTAAAAAAAGTCTATTCTTCTTTAGTGTTCTTTAGAAGCAGAGAAGAAAGGACATGAACCTATCCTCTGTCCACACACATCTCTATTCTTTCAGTAGGGCACTCACATGAATGCCTAGGAATAAACCAAGATTTCAGGAATGAGAGAAAGAGACAGAGAGAGAGGCAGAGAAAGAGGGCAAGGAAGAGGATGGGGGGACAGGAGGGAGAAGGGAAGGGTGGAGAGAGGAAGGGAAGGAGAGAGGAAGGGAGAGGAGAGAAGAAGGGGGAGGACAGAGGAAGGGGGAGGGGAGAAGAAACAGACCAATAGTGCATTTATAAAAATGAAACAAGAAAATCCTCCCAATTGCCTAGTAATCACAAATTTATTGAGAAATCAAGCTGGAAGTCCACATTCTTTGCCAGATGCAATTTTCCACAACTTTACATAAGCAGTGTGAAACTGCAGAAGTTTGCCCAATGTGCAAGACACTTAGTGGCTATTCCAGAGTTAGCATCAAGTATTTAACTTTTACCTGGTTCTGCATTTCCCTCAGAAATTAAAAAACAATCCAAAATTAATTATTGAATACAATCCTATCTCCCCCTTGGCTTAGCTTCAACTGTTTGATTTCCAACAAACTGAAAAGTTAGATTTGTTCTTTTTTACCTTCAGTGCTGAGAAGAACATGGGGGCCGCTCCCATAACTAAGGCTTTTAATCTTCTTTCCACATAAGGCTTCTAGCTTCTTGGGTACAAGTGTACTCTGGTTATCTCCAGTTCCTAGGCAGTTACTATAATTCAGTCCAAACACAAAGACCTAAAAAACAAATAGTTCATCTGAGTTATCTGACCTGAAGTTACACTGAAAGCTCTTTTCTCAGCCAGGCACCATGGTATACACCTGTAATCCCAGCACTCTGGATTGTAATCACACCAAAGAGTCATAATTTCAAACCCAGCCCAGGAATTTAGTGATTTAGGAAGACACTGCCTCAAAATTAAAAAAATTTAAGAAGGGTTTGGGATGTTGCTCAGTGTAGA
>PVKA01005528.1:0-89759 GCA_004027165.1 Ctenomys sociabilis
TCTTTGATATAATTCAGCTACATAAATACCTGTAAATATAATATCATGTATGCACCTTGTACAATACCAAAACATTATGAAAACAGTTTGCAATGTATTATTTCATCGACTCTGTATGGTTATGGTGTTTTGAAACTGTCTGATTGACATTTGTATTTCAATAAAATAAAAATAAATGGAAAAAAAATAAAATAAAATATAAAAAAAAAAAAAAAAAAAAGAAAGGCAGTGTACTTGACTTCAGGGCATTAACAGGGAAGCGGTGTGGTAACAGATGGTGCCAGAAATTCTCACTGGACACCCAGAAAATAATGCTAAGGTCACTGTCTGATGGTGGAAGGGAAGCAGTATTTGGATTTGAAGGGTGTGACCTGGCCAGGGGCATGATGGTGGGGTCTGAGGGGACTCAGAAGTTGTGGCCTTAGCTCCACTGATGGCTCATTGATGTAGATCTCAGGATCCTTGTCTGTCAAATGTGCAAAGTTTACACCTCCTTATAGTGTTGTATAAAGCCCTAATACCTAGGACTATTTTGCTGTAAACTGAAATGTGTAATCCAAATGTCAGTAATTAAAGAAGCATTATATCTAGCACACCAGGAAAGATGATAAATAATACTGAAGCTGTTCAAACTCTTCCCCCCCTATAATTGTTGCTTTCAAGGATGCAGGTGCTACATATTGCCCTTTAAATCTAAGTGTTTGAGATTTGATCAACAGTTCTCAACATGAAATGATCATTAGAGAGGAAGTCAGAGAGAGACAAGAGAGAAGTTGAAAAAACATTCCTCTCTTTTATTTTGTTATACAACTCAAGTTAATTTTACTTTTAGAAAGACAGGACACCACTGTGATAAAAAGTGGAAGTACTTATATGGACATATATTAGCAAGAATAAAATTCTACTATTTGTGATGGTAGGCCAAAACATAAGAGCTAAGGAGTGTATTTCTTTATTTTTTTAAGAGCTGGAAAATTTACTGATGGAAAGGAATGGAAACTAGGAATAGGGGAATGGGGAACACAAATAGCTTCTGAGAGACAGTAGGGGTTCAAATGGGTTGCCCCAGTGCTAATCAGTTTAAGAACTGAGACTTAGACTGAATATGTAATCAACCTGGACTCCAGACTAATAAATACTGAAATTTCTCAGCACTGAAATGTCATTTTAAATTATCAGAGCTTCTAAGGGAAATAAAGCCCCCTAATTATTCATAAAAAATGATTGTGCTCTGAGCTGTCATTTCAGCTAAGTCAATCAGATATAGGCCATGATACTGAATTTACTGATAAGGAAAAGTAGATATAGTAAAGCTGCACAGATGTACGTGAAAAGGCTTCTTAATATCATTTTTAATGAAGGTCCATTTTGTATCTATATATTAAAATAGGATAGATATACACCTACTTTCTCTTAATTCAATGAATACAAAGATTTGTTCTAATAATGTTTGTGGACAGGATATCATGTCTGCATCTTATACTATGAATAACCACTAAGAAGACAACAATATGCAATGTATTAATATTGAAACTGCTCTACTAATCGGTTTTGAAACTGTCTCATTGCTATTTGTTTCTCAATTAAATTATTGAAAAAAGTCACTTTTCTCATCCTACCAATTGAAAGATACAAATATGCACAGAATTGAGATTGATATCTGGTGGAAGTCAAAATACATCTACTCACTGATCAATCCAGATACAGTGATATGATAAAGGCTTTGGATGTTAGATTTGTGACTCCATTGCTTTCATAGCTGGAATCACACAACACAATTTCTTATCGGTGCCTAATATTGTGCTTCAGCCTCTCTACACAACTCTACCTGTATTTGTTTCCCTTTAATGTTGCACCAAGGATGCACAGAGTTTTTCTGATGTGCCCGGAATACTCGTGACCCATGACAGGAGCTGTTTTTGTGACACTGATAATTACGGGGCACACAGTTACTAATGAGAAGAATGAGGTCCAGAAGAAGAAAAGAGGCCACATTGTTAATTACACTGAGCTATAAGAACTTCTATTAATTAAAAGGATTTTAATTGTGTCTAGATCAAGTGTCCTTAGGAATTGTGTCTGAAATTCAGCACTTTTACTCTTTGGCCCTTGCATACTAAGGTTTGAAATGACTCCAAAGATTCTTGGGCTCCTTCCTGTGATAGATTCGTTGCAATTTTTCACTTATTTGACTTAATTCTTTGTCTCTGTATCTGAGAATGATGGAAGCCCTGTTGACTAGCATTCTGATAACTTGTATTTTTTTACTTTTATTATCTGTATTTTACAAATTTTGTCAACTACTTACTAATGTGCTGCTTGGCCAGTTTTATAGCTAATTAATGAGAATCAATGAACCAGGCTGACATAGCCATTATCCTCACAGAGCTTGTGCTCTATTAGGATATGGTCAAGTACATAGGAGGTTACAATCCAGAGAGAGATGAGATGTGGATGTAGGTTTAGGTGAAGGACAGTCTGAGAAATCTTCATTGTGAAGCAGAGCTCCCAGCTGAGACGAAAAGGAGGATTTCAAACTAAGAAGGATCCAAAAGGGTGGAGACACCCATGAAAATTTATCTTGGTGTTCTTGGCATACTATCATGTAGTAAGGGTTGAATAGAACTTATTGATGAAGAGATGAATGTAAAATAAAGAGATGGTGAGAGAGCTCTCTTTAATTAAATGTTGCTCAGGCTCCCTTGAACCCTTTCCTGTTGAGGCTTCATTCTCAGATCTCCTGATGGCACAAGGAGCTTATTTTAGCTGAGAATCCTACTATCTTTGATATCTGGGCAGATAACTTCATCTGCCTTCATTAAGGACCCTATTTAGCAAGAATTCCCCTAACCTTTAGATCTAATCAAAGTTTTAATACTTTGTCATCTGCTGACTTCCTCATTTATTCATTGACTGTAAATCTCCAGCTGATTTTTTGTGCTTGGAGTTGAGTTCAGTCTCTGTGCTGCACTGCGTAGGTTTTTTCTCTTTCAAGTAGACTTGAATAAAAGCTTGATTACAATTTTAACAAAGATTACATTTCTGTTTAATAAAGGTGGTGACATAGGAAGATTCAGATGCAATAACTCAGCTTGTATTTTTCATGTTCTTTGGCAATTTTATGTGAAAGAAAAACTAAACATTTATTGTTAGGGAGTTTAAAGGAATATTATATGACAGTGGTGCATGCAAAATATTAAAACAATGCTTGATAAGTAATGATTCTGAGCAAAAAATATTTCTCTTTTTCCAGTTGTTATTTTGTCATGCTCTTTTTAATCAAAATAAGCTGTGCTATCCTTGGACTTAAACAAGGTGAGTGGGAAGCAAACCTGTCCTCATATTATGAAGCAAATAACATATATTCTTTAAAAACCTTACTTATAAATAACACCTATACTTTTCATTGTTTTCTTCACAAGTTTGCAACCTTAAACATATCATAAACACGTACTATAGCAACTTTCATATTGGATATAAATATGCTTATTTTCTTGGCTTCAAGCTAATAGCTATCAAGTACTTTCATCATATCGGAAAGTTCCTCTGAGCCCCCTCTCTATTTTTGCCACACTGAGATCCACATCCAACACCCCTAGTTTTTTCTTTCTTTTCTGTTCCATCACCTATCCCAATTGGCTTCTTTTCCTTTAATTTTCTCTTTAGTGCTACATTTCCCCTGTCCTCTCATGTTGCAAACCTCGGGGTATAAATACTGACAGTTGTCTCTCCTCTCAGCAGCAGCCATGCTGTTACACACAGCAATAATATCCTTAAAATGCCATGCATTATCATTTTTCTATAGTTTTATTTTTGGATTAACTTTACGTTTTATTTAGATTTCTGTAAAATTCTAACTAATCTTTACGTTTCTAGGTTGTTTTCTTAGTCCATTTTTCAAGCTATGTATTTTATCTTTAAAATTTTAGAAACACTTCCTAACAGTTTCTCGCCTTCCACACTCCTGGTTCAGCCTGAATTCCAGCTGGTGTAAACAAAGATATTGCCTTATTTTTTTAAATTTTTAAGAGAAAATAAAAAAAAAATAGTAAAAAAATAAAACCCTTTAGGAACAATACAGAATTCCACTAAACAAGATGGTAGGAATTCAACAATGGTTGTTCTTTTTTTTTCCTTTGTTGGAACCGGGGATTGAACTCAGGCCCTTGTGCTTGCCAGGCAAGCACTAACAATGGTTGTTCTAATATGTATTGTTACCTTCAAATTAGTCATTCAGATTATCAGACATAAGCATGCAAAATTGGTCAAAAAAGTTCAAAAGAAGAAAAGAAAAATTTAAGCATGAACTGTTACTTTCAATAAAGTAGTAGAGATCAGCTTTGTTGTGTATATAAATATATTTTTTTCTGACAATTTTCTCTGTTCTGCTTTTCCAATTTGAAGTTTTTATGCTTTAATTCAAGTCCTGTCTCTTTCAAAAGAGACTTCCTTAAGAGTTACAACTCACCATTTTCCTTTTAAAATATTTTTTGGCATTATTTCTCTCACTCTCTCTAAAGGGTCTACAGGGTGTTGAGGGTCTCACTGCCAGATCATACTTGCAGTGATCCTCCTGTTTATAGCCTCCCAAGAGCTGGGATTACATGTACACATGTACACAATCTCATTTGCCATCTCAGTGTGCCCCAGGGGCAGGGCCAGCACAGCAGGTCCGGGGATTGAACCCCGGCTGCTACACCTGCTTGCAGGAGCTTTAATCCCCTGAGCTATTTGGCCGGCCCAATTATTTCTCTTCTGTATCTATGTAAGCTTGGGCACAGTAGTGCACTAAATGCATGATCAACTTAATCTTAGGCACAATAGGAGCATAAGACTTGTGCATTGCACAACTCTCTCTCCACTTGACTTTCTGTAATGTGCAAAATATGCTCAATAAGCAATTGTGGCTGATAAGTAATCTTCATCACACATGTAAGTAGGATTTTAAATTTAATTTCCTGAATGTTTTCAAAAAGATGTAGAGAAATGTGATCGTACAATTTAGACAATATGGGTTCTACTGTGGCTGTTTGCAAACTGTTCACCTATAGATGAAAATATTAATACAAATCAAAATGGTATTCTTTAGTTTTAAACATTGTATTCCTACAAAACAGTGTATGTGAAAAACTCCTTATTATGTAAAAAAATCACATAATTTTAGTTGATTATAGATTTAAGCTCTTTCAACAAAAGTGTGAACATGAGCTGTACAAGGATCTTTACTTTCTGAAAATCTTTCAGTAGTTCTGCAGAGATAGGTTTTTGCATATGCACTGCAGGTGTTAAAGATTATTTTTCTGCTTGAAATTTATATGGAAGACATAAAGCCTAGATGGGACACACAGAAAGTTTTGTGCACAACCTTTCCATTTCCCAATTAAGAAAAGTGATGTGGTACATTGAATTTTAGACTTTAATGACATCTTATCCAAAAGATGCTGTGATCATTTCAAATTGCTTCAGAGAAAAAAATGAGACAGAGTAGAGTAATAAATTGTAGTTTAAAATTTATGTAGATTGTATACATAATTCTACTGCAAACTTGTCATCAGTTTCTGTCCTTCAATGCCAAGCTGAACTATCTGGGGAGACATAAACTAGAATACTGGAACTTGATACGGCCCTACAGATCATTTAGTCCAATTCTAATTTTATAAATAAGCACCCTAAAGTAAGCAAATGAAACTTACACTATTCAAGGTCAAATGGAAGTTTAAAGTTGATTTTATTGTGACTAAGTATCCAGTTTCTTGATTGTTCATCTTAATTCCATCTTAATTTCTAACATGAAAGAAAAAAATTGCAAATACATACTTCATGTTCAACTGTGATCCTCATAGCAATAGGAGTGAATTTTATATCCACTGCACAAAGCTCCAAATATTATTACAATGTTTTACAGTGAGCTTTGAGAAGTAGAAGGGCAAATTCCTTGATCTTCAAGGCCGGTAGAGTGTTCTCTCTTTGCTGTGACTATATTCTGGAGTTGACACTGATCATAGAATTCACACCATTGACTAATGAGCATTATATAAATTCAGGCCAAGTTGCTTCTTCCTGGGTTTTTTGAAAAAGGTTAGTCAACCAAGATAATTGTGTAATATTGCATCACTGCAGGCTGTATTTATGTCTCAGAGTTCCACATAAATGGGACTAATTTACAGAATGGTCTTTTTTAACCACAAAGATAAAAGAATTCTTTGACCCTCTGCATGAATTGTTCACTACTTTATTAATTTCAGTAAGCCGATGCTATGAGACACATTGTTGCACATGCACAGGCACCTTGTTTCACAATGAAGAGTTGGTAGGGTTAGGGTATACTGTGTGGTCCCACCTGCTGATTTTGGTAGCCATAAAGGTGAGTTTTTCCAGCTGTCACAGGTCTGACATTTCCTTTTTGCTTCAAGAATAAAGAAAAATAATAAATGAAATAAATTTTCCAAATATTGCAGCTTATTTAAAACATTTTGATTTTGAACAAGACATTCTCACTAGTAATATTACTTGGTGTATATTCTACTAATTCTGCTAAGCAGTAATAGAGTTACTGCCATTTCTCAAGGATATGGGACAAAAGAAGTAAAATAAATCAGGTTATATAGCAGTGAAGTATATTGGGACTTTACATCAGGCAAGATAACCTTTAACTCAGCACTGCTAATACACACACACACACACACACACACACACACACACACACATCCCTTAGTTTTATGATTACAAGCTTTCATATAATACATATTTATAGAACTTTCTTTCTTCACATATAATTGGTCTGAAAATCTTTTCATATATTGGTTAACTTTTTCTTTTCTGGTGGAACCAGAGATTGAACTCAGGTCTTTGTGCTTGCCAGAGAAGCACTGCTTCCACTGAGCTATCTCCCCCGGCCTCAATCTTTTCATACATTGAAAGAGGTGGGACTCATAATGATTCTCCTGTTTATAGCCTCCCGAGTGCTGGGATTATAGGTGTGTGACACCACACCCAGTCTCAGTTGCCATCTCAGCATGCCCTGGTGGGGGGAACAGCAAAACAGGCCTGGGAATTGAAACCCTGGCCCCTGTGCTTGCTTGGAGGACCTTTAATCCGCTGAAATTTGGCCAGTTGGAAATTATTTTAGCTTCCAGGCTGGAAAGGTTCCTGAGTTACCTTCGTGTTTCTGTTGGATAGTTTCAGTCAGCATCATTTTATATTTATGCAGAAGAGTGTAGTTTATTTGTTTTCATATGGATCTGAATCTGAAGTAAAAAAACTTAGTCCCATGTGGTCATGTTTCTGAATTGAGCAATTACACAAATATTTTCATAAGACAGATTAATCTTATGATTCATATGACTGACTTATTCTTAGTAGAATCTTGAGTTTAAGATCCTTGTTCTACAATTTCATCTTGAATTAACTCAGGTTTTCAGTTTTTCTTTTCTCCTTTCCTTTGCCTTTGCCTTAGTTTAGGCTTTTGGCATTATTCCTTAGAAAAGTTAAGGAATCAATTTTTCTGCTTCTTGTGGTATTCAGCAGCTTTGATTTCCTATACCTTTCAAGAGTTGCTGGGAGTTCAACTACAGAGGGTTATGGCTCAATTTCTTTGCATTTCATAAAATGAATATTTAGAAAGGTAATATTGAGACAGCATGATGTCTATTTTAAGGCATTTTTCAGACATATGACTGACACACAAAACTTCACATATTTAATATGTACATTAAAATTAAATGAGGTTGGGGTTATGTATGTTCTTATCAAGTTGTCATAATCCCTGAGGCCCCAGATAAATCCATAACCTCCCAAAGTTTCCTCCCACTCTTTCACTATTATTATTACTAAGTGTCTATTTGTAAGAAACTTAAAATGGAAAATCTTAAGTGAACAGCTCAGTACTGAGATGTTTGCTATAACCATTAGCTACACATCATATGCTCAGAACTTACCTTGTACAACTGAAACTTTGCGCCCTGTGACATCTTCTCATGTTTCTCTTCTTCTGCCTCATCAATCACCATTCTTTTGTTTTGTTTTGTTTTGTTTGGTACCAGGGATTGAACTCAGGACCTTGTGCTTGCCAGGCAGGCACTTCAGCCACTGAGCTATCTCCCCAGCCCAGTCCCTGACTTACTTCTTTGAGTTGGCCTGTTGTATATTTCACTTGCAAGTCTGGTCATACCATATGTAGTTTTCCGTACTTGGCTTACTTTATTAGTGTATTGCCTAACAACATGGGTCCAGCCATGTTGTTACAAATGGCAAGGCTCTCCTTTTATGTGGTTGGGATAATAATAGTATCTTGGGCTAGTAATCACAGAATCTTGTGTCAGCCACATTTTCTTTAATCATTCAGTCTGACATAGCCACTGTGCTACTGAGACACACAGAGAAAGCCCATAATGCCCACTCAGGAGCCCATCTCCCAGCCTTGCACTTTCCCACTAGGCTCCCTTACCTCTTTCCCTTTCCCTTGAAGCCCAGCTGGTTATTCTGCCTCACACTTCCAGGCTCTCAGTGCTCACTGAATCTTCAGCAAGGCTTTTTCTCTGCCTCAAAAATCTTTCCTTCTTTATTTCTTTCATTATTTGTACCTGTAGCTGTAGCCTAGCAAAGGTTAATAAAGATGATGTTCTGAGGTTTTAAATATTTTTCTTATTAGTGTACTCATCTGACTATAATATTTCAATTTCACAAATGATCTAGGAGTGTTTCTTTATGGAAATGATCTCAGGCAGTGAACTAAAAGAATAAAAGGTGTGCTAATAATGAAAAGAAAGGACACAGGGAACATTACAGGAAGAAATACTTTATAGCCAGCATAATGGTGCATCTAACTACTTTTAGGATAACTGAGCACTTCTGTTAAAAACATAAAAGGTCAAATAGCATATCTTACAAGGCAGAAGGGAAACCTATTCATTCCCAATTTGTACTTGTATCTTCCAATGATAGCTAGAGGACAAAAATCACTGAGGTTAATGCTCTTTAGTATGTCACTTGCCTAAGTGGTTGATGAAAATGAGAATTTAAAGGATGAAGAAAAATATCTCAAGCCTGTCATGACATGTCATCAATCTCTGAAATGATTTTGTTTCCAGTTTGCCCTAATACTGTGCAGCCTTTCTGTGAAGTTTTAATTCTATACATTTTTTTTCAGGGACTGGGGAGATAGCTCGGCAAAATAAGTGCTTGCCTGGCTGGCACAAGGTCTTGAGTTTGATCCCTGGTACCACAGGGAGGAAATAAGTAATTCTATACATTTTTACATTGTGAAAACCATTGCAGATTTCTGTAATTTGTAAAAATCATAAACACTGACTACCTATTCAGACCTGGCTCCTACATGACCAGTGGCTACAGAGAAGAGTTGATGGAGTTAGGAAGCTGGGTGGGGGTAGGGCATTTATCGAGTTGATGGTCTGATTCCCACTTACTAATTTCACTTTAAATGTATCTGTATATACAAAATAGTTAGGATAGATATACAGGTACTTTCTCTTAATTCAATGGGAAGAAAGATTTGTACTAATAGTGTTTGGACAGGATATCATGTCTGCATCTTGTACTATACTTCTTCTTCTTCTTCTTCTTCTTTTTTTTTTTCAGAACTGGGGATTGAACTCAGGCCCTTGTGCTTACCAGGGAAGCATTTATTGTACTAAGCCATGTCCCTGGCCCTTTCTGCATCTTGTACTATGAATAACCACTACGAAGACAACAATATGCAATGTATTAATTATTAAAACTGTCCTTGTGATTGGTTTTGAAACTATCTCATTGCTATTTGTTTCTCAATAAAATTAATAAAAAATAAAAAGAAAACAAAAAAGAAAAACATGTGCACATTTACACCTTTCAATTACCTTTTGTTTTTGCTAAATATTAGCTATTTTTATCTGGCTACTTTTTTTTATGCTTTGTTATTTCGCCCTACTTACACTGTTTCTTTAGGTGGCAGTCCTAAAGGAGGGCAACTAGCTTAATGTTAGACCAAAATGCTGAAAGAGAAACATTTATTATCTTCAAAGAGCTTACTAACAATGTAATATTAGTGATCTTAACAAGCTTCTCAGTAGGGACTTTCAGAATAACGACAAAGTAGCAAAAAAAGTGGGACTTCCTCTATGACTGATCCACTGAGAGCCTGACACTGCCGAAGGAAGGCCTTCCCATGCAGCAACTCCTGACCATTTTTGTCATTCAAGAAAGTTGAGAAAGTTTGTACAGACAGTATAAAAGTGTTTGCATATGCTGTTTCCTTTGCCGGGAAAGTACTTCTCTTGTGTTACTTCTTAAAGAGATTTTAGTTTAGTTTAGTGTAGTTTTGTATAACAAATCTCTAGCAGCGCAATGGCTCATTTTATTCACTTGCATTGGCTTTTTTTCTCATCATATTATTGCTATATGATGCATATTTACTTGTAGATCACTTATATCTCTAGACTTGTAGGGTATGCCGGAATTTCACCCTTGGCTCACTGATCCTCAGAGCTTAAGACATGGGCTTGGAATATACAAAGCTGCCAATAGTTATTTGTTGAGTAGAGTAATTTGCACAACATAGGCCTCCTAAGGAAGATTTAAAGCCAGCCAGTGTATGATTTCACCATTACGATCAACCTGTCCAATTTAGCAACTTTCTTAAAGTTCTAGTTCATGGTCCTGCAGTTGTACCATGTTTCATCCTCCAGATACAACACAACACACAAAACAAAACAAAAATTAAAGCTAGGTAAGCCAACAGTCATAATTTGGAAATCATGTATTAAGTTTCAGTGTTCTATATATTTCAAATATATGGTGACCTTTAAAATAATTGTTCTTCAGACAAATCAAGTGTCAAGTTATAGTACTCTAGGCAAAGAGAAAAGCCCTGAGAGTGTGCTGTCATTAAAGTATATGTGGTTAAAATTGCATATGCTGTTGGTGATTTTTTTTTTTTTTTGTATCAGCAATTGAACTTGGGACCTCATGCTTGCCAGGCAGGCACTGAATTGCTGAGTTATATTCTTGAATTCTTTGGGAAGTTTAAAAGTTGGAAGATGTAACAGGACAAGTGAGTAATAGAAGATAGGAGTTGGCCTCTGGTAGGTCCTTGTGCTGTGCTAATTTGGTGCCACAAACTTATATGATGATGGACAGAAATGAATATGTCTTTGAGTGGTGGCTGGGTTGTATTCTGGGGAGGAGTTGTGAATCTGTCCACTTGCAGGTATGCAGTATTGTATACCGTTGACCTAGACGTAAGCTAATGGTCCAGCTCACCTGGGGAGAGTTGGAAGCTACCCCCAGCACTGAGCTGCACTCATTCATCATCTCAAACTCTCAAAAGCCATCACCAAGTGCAAACCTTTCAGAGCCAGAATGGTAAGAAGAGATATCAGGGGGGGAATTTCTAAAGCCTTAGGTTTTCATGATTGTTAGTAGTATTTTTCCAGTGGTAATATTTCAAAAGATGGTCTTGCACTGAATTATTCTGACATCTCATATTTTGGTCAAGAAAAAGTGTCTCGTTACCAAGGGGAATGCATTGTAATTCAAAAATAAGAGATTTGATGAAGCACTACATAATTGATTCTTTGTGGCCTTCATCCTTTTCTTTTTTAGATCAAATCTCAACCTTGCTGAATGTTTTCTTCCCACCCAGGTACTAGGGCATAAATAATACATGTACTTTCTTAGAGCTGTTTTCTTTCCATTGTGTTTGGTACTCAGAGCACCCTCTGCAAGCTTCTCTTACTAAGCGCTTCCCTGCTCACGTGGCTCCCTTGCTCCCTGGGTGACTTCTCATATTTAGGTGAGGGGTTATAGAGTTCTTGCTACTCAGGTTGCACTCAAATCCTATTATGTTACTCAATTCCAAGCTCACCATTCTCATGGCAAGGTTTTCTCCTGACAGCTTACACCTGCCTGCCATCTACCTTCCGAATATCTTTTGAAGTTCACTTCCATTATGTCTTTCCTTATGGTATTATTCTAATTGTCCCTCAAAAAAACCATTGTTTGGACTCATAGCAATTTCCATGTGATTATGGTATTGTGTCTTTTAAAGACTAGCCTACATTTTTCTTAGGTAAAATTATCTGCTCTTCTTTATTTCTTCTTAATTCATAATCACCCCTCCCTAGACTTTGTCCGCAGCGCTTGGTTGAACACCCTGTGAATAGTATGCTTTTCCTTAAAGGATGAAAGGATGCTAATGTGTCCATGAAACACTCACACATTTTTGAAAACAGCTGCTTTGGCAATAGGTAACACAAGAATTGCGCTGCATTGTACCAGGGAGATCATCAGGGAGATTCCAGAGACCCAGATAAATGACAGTTCAAACAAATTAACCACCTACATGGGGCTGTAATGGCCTTCATTTCCTTCTACCAGCATATAGAAATAAATTGTCTCACTCGCAGAGCAGGCAGTTTGTTTTGAGGTTGGAAAAATGTCATAAGGACCTGGGTTGATGTGACATAAGGAATGAAGATTAATTATATTCTCCATAGTTGATGACATCATCTGACCTTGTTCATAGAGCAAAAACTGATTTAATAATTTCATTACTTGTGTAAACATCACTTTCTGTAAGTGACAAAGCATTGTGACTCCATTATCTCATTCATCAACACTAAAAACAGTGAATGAAGAGAGGCCTTACTTATCCCAGTTGCTTTGTGGCAGCGAAGGTTTAGTTGAAGCAGCAAACTACTGAATACCACAAACTCCCTGAGTTACAAAACTGTTGAGCCTAAGCCTAGTAAGACTGTCAACTCATAAGCCTGGGATATAGAACATTGCCTTCTATCAGCATCTTAACTTTTAAGATAGGAAGCTCATCCTTTTTTTTTAAATTTTTTTATTATTTTTTATTTATTTTTATTTTATTGAAATACAAACATCAATCAGACAGTTTCAAGACACCTTAACCATACAGATTTGATGAATTAATACATTGCAAACTGTTTTCATAACGTTTTGGTATTGTACAAGGTGCATACATGATATTATATTTACAGATATTATTTTAGCAGGTACCTCTTATCAGTGAATTAAGAGTGTAGCTGCTTACTTATCTTATTTTTTTATATCTGAATTATATCAAAAATTCAATAATTATTTACCTAGTAGATGACCGTAGTACTAGAAGCCAACATAATATCCTGTCCAACCACCATTAGTGCAGATCTTGCCTCTCATAGAATTATGTAGAAGCACAGCGTTATCTATCCCAACTGTACTGTCTATACACACACATCATGATTTTTCCTTTCTACACCCCTTCCTCTGTCTACACCTGTCAAAAGTGGGCACTCCATTGACATAAAGTTCATGTGTTGGTATATAAGTCTTGATCTATCTAGGTCTTAACCATCCAGCAGAAAAGTATAAAAATGAAGTATACATCGTGAGCCCATAATATTAAGCTGAGCTGTAAATGGCTATGGTCAACAATTTCTTTGAATAACTCACTATGGTTGTAGAATGCTGGGCTGTGTTGGATTGTGGTGTCGAGTTCAAGCACCTAAGTTAGGAAGCTCATCCTTGATTTTGAAAGCATATATCACCAGGGATGGATGCTAGAGAATTAGGTGCCTCCTGCATTACAATACAGTGATTTGGAGGCAGAATTTGGATCTTGGCCCTGCAGTGGAACTGTACTGCATTGTACCACTTTAGTTAAGCTAGAAGTGTGGTTTCCAGAATTTTCAACAATGCATAATGCCTAGTTAATATAGCTCACCTGAATCACCCCCTGGCTTCTCTGACTTCTCAGCCAGATGCTCCTCTCCCTGGAAAAGTATGTCAGCATGTCTTACAGAACTCGCAGCATCAAAGTTGCAGGCTTGGTAGTGGTTAAAGAACGGTGTCTCCACCCTATATCCTCACAGTTCCATCTTGTGTCATTAGGCTCCTGTTTCCACTGGCTCTTATACAATTTTCATCTCATGCTCCCTGGCCTGCATTCCTGTAGTATTCATTCTGTGTACAGGCTCCTGACCTAGCCTATGTAACAAGCTACCAAAGTGGGATTAGGTAAAATCTTAATATCTATATCTGTCTATCTATCTATCTATCTATCTATCTATCTATCTATCTATCTATCTATCTATCTATCTATCTATCTGTCTGTCTATCTATCTTTATAGCGAGAGAGAGAATCTATTTATCTTTCTCATTAATTCTATATTGTACCATAAAGGTCAATGTAAAACCATTGGGGCCCAGTATAGGCACACCCTGCTCAAGTCAAGATCCTTCAGGAATAAAGGAGCGTCACCACTAAGAAGATGAGATGTTGATTGATAGAAAAAAAAAACATGGATTGGGGAATAGAGAAAAACTAGTTATTTATAACTAAGGGATAAGCTGAAGAAAGGAAAGGTATGTTTTATTTGTCACTTAATTTCATTCTTTACCTTGATATAAGTAGATTTGCATATATATATTGGCTGAATTTTTCTTCATGTCTTCTGTTTTCCTGTCCTCTGAGATCAAGTGTGATAATAATAAATTTTGTATCTCAGTGTTTACATTTCAGAATATCAAAAGGGAAATGGGACAAAACTAGAAGAGAAGTAAAATCACCAAGAGCTAGATGGGGGACTGTATTTTCTCACTGGGAGAGAACCAGTGTAAGTCTGGCTCTGTGAGGGGTAGTTGTATTATGTGAAGTTGAAGTATGGTTTTGCTATTATCTTTATTTCAGTATAGCTAGAAAAGGTGTAAATGGATGCCAAAACTGTTATTGTGATAGATTTGAATTCTCTTGACTTAGCTGAACCAGAACGATATACCTAAGAATTCCTCTCACTGAAGAGTTACAAGTTAGTGAGGACCGTAAAGGTGTTCGATGGGATTTGTAGGGTCTCTGGAATCAAGAAGCACCTAGCAATGGGAGCTGTATACAAAGTGCCTAGAGTGAGGACAGACCCAGAAGCCTTTGCTTCCAGGATAGACTGAGACCTGCAGTGCTCTCTCTTGGTGCTCAAAGCTCCAATATGAGTATATTTGTCCTTCAAACTATGCTGGGTCTTTACCAGGGTTATAAATGTACCTGGGACAGAAATCAGAGACACTGAAGGAGAATTTGGTGGAAAACCCAGCAAGAGTAAAAAAGAGTCAGATGCAAGAGTTGATGGGAATGACATCCATCATTCTCTCAGCCTCATGAGCTAACCGTCCTTGTACACCAAATACATGGCAGTTGCCTCGCTTTTCTTTCTGATCTCAGGCTCCAGCACCAGGCTCAAAGACAGCCTTGCAGTATGCTTTCCAGTTCCCGCAATTGTACACCATCAAATGCCTACAATCAGAGAGGAGGGAAGGAGGGGAGGAGGGGGTTGGAGGACCAGAGGTCACTTAGTTTTTTCAATTTCTTCTTTCTGTAAAAATGTATCTTATTAATACATGCTTGCAATACATGCAGTTGACATTCATCTTAGTGAGTACGTATACGTGTACAACACAGCTTGATTCTTTTTAATTTCCCTCCGCCCCCCTCCCCCTCCCACTGGATGAAGATCCTCCTTTTCCAGTTTCATTACTATTACTATTATTGTTTGTTCATATTTATGACATATCATGTTGCATTCATTATGGATACAGTATTTCCTATACATAACATGACACAACATCAATTCAACCATATGTTGGAAGCAGCATTTACTTCTGGGTCAATAGCTAGGGGAGTAAAATAAGATAGTCTGCACAGTTATTTATGGATCAGAGATTAGAGAAAATTTGTAATAAAAGGAAAGTGGAAAAAGGAAAAAAGGAGCAAGTGGGAGCAATCATTGTACCCTCAACATGCAGCCTTGTGGGAGGAATTAACCAGATGAAGAGTGCCCTCCATGCCCTTGACTCAATGCAAATTAAATATTTTTCTCTCATGCCCATGATACTTTTATCAAGCAGCAGCCTAACTTATTGTGCCAGACATCTGGCAAAAGCAGATATCTGTTAACTTTTTTGGACGTGATTTTTTTTTTATTTTTAATGTTTTATTTTATTTTTTATTAATTTTGAGAAACAAATAGCAATGAGACAGTTTCAAAACTGATTAGTAGGACAGTTTGAATAATTAATACATTGCATATTGTTGTCTTCAAAGTGGTTATTCATAGTACAAGATGCAGACATGATATCCTGTTCAAACACTATTAGGACAAACATTTCTTCTCATTGAATTAAAAGAAAGTAGCTGTACTGACCTTGATTTTGTCAAGATTTTAGAATCATAAATTTTCAACTGAACACATTTAAGCTTATAACTGAATTGTTCTTAGTTTATATAATGGAATCTCATTTAAGAGAATAACAGTTTCAGTGATTAAATTAATGAAATTTAAAAATCTAATATTGTTGATTTTATCCAAGTTGGATATTATAGGACATAAAATAGCTATTTTGAAGTTAGCAGTTCAGGGCCAGCCAGATAGGTCAGGGATTAAAGCACCATCCCTAGCCTGCTGTGCCAGCCCTGCCCCCCAGGCACGCTGAGATGGCAAAGGAGAGTAGGCTTGAATTAAGAATAAATGAGGGACAAGAAAAAAGAAAGTAGCACAATTGTACTGGTACATTGTTGAATATGATTTGATTTCTAAATATCTGTGTAAAAAGTGTGTCATTGTTCTTTAACATTCCATAGGGATTTAAATTTTAGAACATCCCTGGTTGTTGGAAAATAGCAGTTTCATTTATGTCTAAGGTATGTGATATTCAGACAGATAGTGATGTTAAGCTTAACTCCTCTGTTATAGGATAATAACATCGGTAAGCTTCTCTTCTGGATGTTTAACAACCAAAGTTTGCAGACCAAAAATTAGACAGATTGATGGGGTAAACGATAGCCAATATTTCGGCCCAACCCCTTTAAGGTCGGTGAGGACTAAGGACATAAGAGACTGGGTGCAGTGGCACCCCCCTATGATCCCAGTGCTTGAGAGGCTGAAAAACAGGAAGGATCACTACAAGTCTGATCTGTGTAGTGAGACCCTATCAACTCTGCACCAAATACATAAAAAAAAAGTAACAATAAAGTTAATAATTCAGTGGAATTTAGTACATTCATTGTTGTCTAAAACCATCTCTAATTCTAAAATATTTTCATCGCAGTGAAAGTAAGTCTCATATGTACTAAAGAGAATAAAACCCCTTTGGTTAGATGATTTCAATTTGCTTTTTTAATTTTACTAAAACAAGTTTTAGTTTTCATTTCTTTTTTCTTTTTCCTTGTTTATTTTCTGATGCCAGAAATTTCTCTTGAGCTGACATATTTTCTTCTTTTTGTGTGTATCTCTTTTTTGTGTGTTCAAGTTTAGATCTGGAATGTTCCCCAGAAGCTTCAGGTGTTCAGAGATGGGAATTGGTTTAATTTTGTTTGTTTGTCTGTTGGTACCAGGACCCACACTCATGACTTCATGTTTGACCAGGCAGCTGCTCTGCTACTGAGCTATATCCTGAAACACTCAGACGTAGGGGCTTAGAGAAGAGTGAATTGTACTGGAGCAGCGCCCACCGGTGGATGCTCCCTTCCACGAACGCGCTCTGAGCTGAATGTTCTGCAGGCTGTGGCCAAGGAGGTGGCCAACCGCAGAGTGACGGAGGAGGGTGTGTCACCCTCTCTGGGGCTGCCTTTTGCTCTTGCTTTCTGGGGAGGGTGACAGGAGCAGTTCTTCTTCTGCTATATTTTTCTTACTGTTTCTGCCTTGGAGCTGTGGGGGAATGGGTTGAAACCTTCAGCCAAAATAACCTTCTCCTCTTTTAAGTTGTAGCTGTCAGGTATTTTGTCCCAGTCATGGGACAGGGTCTAAAACATCATATGATTAACATATATGTGCCGTAGGTAATGATTAATGAGATGCATTAATACTTTGTTAAGTTTTTAATGCTTTATATATTGTCATATTAACATGCTCATATATTTCAGTTTGAAATGCCACAGATAAAATTGTGCATATATATATATATATATATATATATATATATATATATATATATAAGCTATCACATAATATTTAATAAATGTATTCATTAATTTGTTTGAATTATGGCAAGCATTTATTTCTCAAAACATTTATCAATTCTTTTTGGTTGAAACATTCAAAAGCCTTCTTATTTATTTTTGTGTTTAGTACAGGGTGTACAGGGTCTCATTACATAGATTAGACTTGTAGGGATCAGCCTGTGGTCGGCCTCCAAAGAGTTGGGATTACAGGTGCGCTCCACCACTCCCAGTCTTAGTCACTGTCTTGGTGTGCCCTGGGGACAGGGCCAATATGGTCAAAAGCCTTTTCATTAATCCTTCTTTGAATGCAAATATCACAATCATTATCCGTAGTCACCCTACTGTGTGATAGAGAATCAGAATTAATTTCTCTTGTCATATATTTCATTGTAATATTTCAATTCTACCTGTCATTTTAAGTTTTGTACATAACTTGTGTTTTAAAAATCCTTTATTCTACTAAGAAAATGTGAGAGGTCATTTCAGTTATTTTGTATTCACTTAAACATGCTGTGTGACACGTTGTGCAATCTGTTATGTTAAGTAGCTTTTGTTTTATGAAATTTTTGGAGCATCTATATTTACAATTGTCATCTTTTCCTGACCAACTTTCCCCTTTACAAATATGCACTGTATTTTGTTTCTTTTTAAAATTTATTTTAAATGGAACAAAAAAAACAGAAACAAAGACAAAAACAAAGCCACACAAAAAGAATAAAAATAATATAGAATTTCAAAGCAAGAGTAGGAAATTAACAATGGTCGTTACAGTACATCTTACCATCGTCAAATTTGTTGCTCAGATTATCAGATATAAGCGGGCAAGATTGGTCGAACAATTACAAGTTAGCTTATCATTTTGTCCTAAAATTCCCTTTATCAAGATGCAGGTTCCTGCTTATTTTCAGGCTCCAGGTGATACTTCTCTCTGGCTTTTTCGGCTTGGACAATCTTCCTATCTACATTATCCCTCCCTGACCACATGACAGTGTCTGAGCCTCACTGAAAACTAGCACTGTATCATAAATAATACTGTGCCATGAGTCTTCTCCAAGTTGTCTGCCTTGCTAATCTGTCTGCTTTGCCTTGGTGTCATGCTGGCAATCAGCATGGTACAATTCTTCTCTACTCTTTGTTCCATTCTCTTAAAAAAATCAAGAGATCTAGTCTCTCTCTTGCTCTTGCAATTTGATTCCACATGTCACAGTTATCTCCTCCTCAGTCCCATTCTAATTAATAAGACTGACTACTTTCTCCCCTCTGTATGGTAGCAGAAGTTTTGCCCTAAAGATGCATTTAAGTAAAGCATCCATGCTAAGTAAAGGGAGATGCTCGAGATGGTAGTTTCAAGTCAGTTTTAATGAGGCAAAGAAGAAACCAAGGGATGGAGGGCTACTAAGAGTGTTTCCTGATGTGATCCAACCCACCCTCTGAGGTGCACCATGGGGTTATCATTCTCATCTTTCATTATTTGGCAGGGTCAGAGCTCTGCTTGTATGGGGTATTTCCTCATCCTGAGGTGGAGGTATTTGCAGGAGAGTTCTATGTGTTCCTTCCTTCCTTCTCCCCTTTCATCCACTGCTCATTCAGCAGGTGGTGCATTGATTAAATTGATCACCTTTTCTTTTTAATTATCAGTCTTTCTAGTTACCACCTGGCTACATCCTCTGGTTGTGATAGTGAGAATTTTGGTAAACCCTAATCTCTCTTCAAAGCTTTGTACCCAATGGTTTAGGAAGATTATCCCAGAGTCATTCAAGGGTCCCAGTTGCTTCTAGTCTACTAAAGGGTAGACTAGAAATGACCCATCTTCCCTTACTAAAAATCTATACTTTATAGACTCAAAAAGTCTAGTCTAGCATCTGGTAAAGGATCACAGATGAATTGTAGATACTTCATAGTGAATTCAATACGTACCTTTGCCATATGCAGCATTGTACCACACCATAAAAAAAAAATCTATATATTTAAGTTAAATTAAACATGACCAAACTACATCACCATTGAGTCTGTACATCAAACCTAAGATAAGCATTATACTTGTGTGTATGTGTGTGTTCTTATAAACAGAGATTAATTTTGGAAATATACAAAAGCTGGGATAGAATAGAAGACAACAAAATACATAAGATATCTGGGATGGCTAATTTAAGGTTTATTAGGGCATTTTATTGTAGGATCAAGTTAGAAATACCGGCTTACTGGGAGCTCTGTCCTGTCATTGTCTGGTCATTTTGGCAGCTGCTCTGTATTAGGGACTGTCCCACAGTACTGGTAGAAAGATGGCAGCTGCAAAGAATGCTAAAGTCTTTGGAGCTGACCACTTTTTAGCTCCCATTTTTTTTTTTTTTTTTTTTGGAAAGTGGAAAGTTGATGCTGGGTATAAGCAGCTTTGAAGGCGATCAGAAAAGGCAAAGTGGGACTGGCCATCTTGGCCAGCCACTGTGACACTTAGAGGAAATCTGAACCGCGTGCTACAAGACTGTTGGACAAAGGCTGGGGTCCATCACGGTGGCTGCAGTGACACTGGACTGGGCACCATGAGCAGAAAAAGGCTGCAGCACTCACCTGATATCTGCTACAGGGCCAGGCGATAGGCACTGCTAGGAACATGCAAAGCAGTGTGACAGAAAGTGAACTATGGGGAGTTTCTCTTTAGAAAAACCTTTTCTTTTAAAGCTAAAGATGCTGATGACTTTGGAATTCATCACATTAAATATGCATATAATTAATTTATCATAAATTTAGGTTACATTTTAACAATTTACTAATTAAATCCTTTAAAAATTCTAAAAGACTAGATATGGAGCATATAGCTTTCCAACCAGTGAATGAGTAGAAAGGGAGAAATAGAAGTTGATTATTCTGGCTAAACACAAGAAAGGAAGGGAAAGGTATGCTTAGGAAAGCTGGGTAAATGACAAATATAAAGATACATAGAATAAATCCCATTATATGACTAATCATGATGAACATTAATAAACTTCATATTTGCCTACCTTGCCTAGTTACACTGCCATTCCTTGTTAATGACCTGCTTAACAGTGTGCTCTTATGGTGGCTTCTTCTGCAGTATCGTCCATCAATTTTTTGTTAATAGTATTGTACAGTACTGTAGTTTGATGTTCTGTTATACATTGCATGTAAGAGGCAAATAAAAGCAGAGTTATAAAGTTGGAGTTCCTTTTGATTATTTCTTTGTTCTGAATATTGTAAGGTACATACTATATACAATTCCTTGTTTGTCATATGACCAATTCAACCAGCTGCCTAGTCACAGAGAATCATTTCTGTCATTAAATGGGGAATGTGTGTAGTTTCAAATGTAATATAAGCTATAATATAAGCTACTATAGCTTATATTACATTTATTGTTTATAATATACCAGATACTCTTCTAACCACTTTATTGTATTAATTTGTTTAATATGTATAGTGTTTCTTATATAATGACTATTGTATCGCATTTTCAAGATAAGACACATAAATGAAGACCTTTTAGAAATCAGAGCATAAAGAGAATAACGTTAGGTTGGAATTTCAGATGGATTGGCTCCAGACCAATTTAATCATTATTATTTAGCTGTTCTATCCCTTTTTATTTATTTACTTATTTTGCACTTAGGGAAGCATCTACAGGGTATTCAGGGTCTCACTACTAGACTGGACTCATAGTGATTGGCCTGTTTACAGTCTCCCAAGAGCTGGGATTATATTCACATGCCGTCATGCCTAGTCTTAATTGCTGTCTGAGTGCACCCGGGGGGCAGGGCCAGCATGGCTGGCCTGGGGATCAAACCCCCATCCCCTGTGCCTACTTGCAGGTGCTTTAATCCACTGAGCTATTTGGCTAGTCCTTCTATCCCTATTTTAAAACAACCATCATTCTTATAAAACAACATTCAGTGTGTTAGTTTTAAAGATAGGAATGCAGAAAGAATTCTTGAGACTAGAGGTTCTTTTTATGTTGTATCATTTGTCTCAAGCGTGGTAAGAAATGATAGAGAAATAAGAGAAAGTAAAATGAGGCAGGAAAAAGGAACTTCTGCCACTATACATTTAGAAAGCAAGGATAATATAGTAATTTAAAAATAATGTATATCAGTATTTTATGGCTTTTATGGCTATATGACTTTGAACTATTCGACTTTTCTAAGTCAATAAAATGGCTTACCAATCAGACTTATCCCTTAGGGTTTTATGAAGATTAAATGATGCTTCTAATTAATTACTGAAAAGTAAATAATTTTGCTTAGTTTATGGAAAACTTTAAAATCTAATTATAGTATGTTAAGCAGGAGTGAAGTTTTATAAAGACCCATATACTGATGCCAAGCTTGCAGATTTTAAGTTTTATATCATTCTTTAGAATGAACATATTTTGCTCCTTTTTTCTTATCTCTTGTTTTCATTTATTACCTTTTTTTTTTAAAAAACAGACATTTACTTGAAAGACAGTATGGCAGTAATATACCAATACATGACAAGAAGTATGTATTGAGAAGACCACAATGACAGGCATTCTAAGCATGACCCTACTAGTACACATTGCTATCTTCAATGCAGTTGCTTAGTTCATAGGTATCAGCATATATAGTTAGTCAGGGTGAGAATCTTACCAATTAACTGCCAGTTTCAAAAGCCTGCTGAAGATTCTCAGGATCATTGCCTTAACCATCTTGTGCATATGAATGCATGGCTTTGCCCCTGTCATGTTTCCTAGCTTTTCTCCTTGCCCTCTCTTCATTGTTTAATCCTTAAGTTCTCACTTTCCTTTCAACTGTGTTATACCTTGCTATTTTCATTTCTTTTGAGTTGTTACACTAAGGAGACTATATGATATTTACATGTATGGGTCTGGTTTATTTCAGTTATGAATACATCTTCAAGCGGCATCCACTTAAAAAAAAGGCTTTGAGTTTATCATTCTTTATAGCTGAGTAATTTGATCATTTAGTTGTCCTATTCTGTGAATTGATTTTTCATATCACTTTTTCTCCTGGGTTACTTTTCTTCCTTACAGATACATTTTTGTATGTTTTACTTTTGTTTATATTCTTCTCATACAGGGTCTCACTACACAGTCTGGACTCATAGTAATTCTCCTGTCTCAGCCTCCCCAGGTGTACCACCACACCTGGCTCTAGGCTGCATGGCCTGAAGTACCAGGGGATCAAACTCAGGATCTTGCACTGGCCAGGCAGGCACTTCTGCTGCTGAGCTATCTTTCTGGCCTGATACTTTTAAGTATACCTGCCATCACAATTGTCTTGCCCAGTAGCTACTCTGCAGGCAGGTCGGGCCAGAATCTGCTGATTGGGACTGGTGTTTCTGATCTCTCATTTTCTTTTTTTAATTATGAATTTTTTTGAGAAAGAAATAGCAATGAGACAGTTTCAAAACAGGTTAATAGGACAGTTACAATAATTAATACATTACATATTTTTGCCTTCATAGTAGCTATTCGTAGTATAAGAGGCAGACATGGTATCCTGTCCAAACACTATTAGTTCAAATCTTTCTTCTCACTGAACTAAGCGAAAGTAGCTGTATATTTATCCTAACTAATCTGTATATAAAGATATATTTATATATACATTTTTCACTACAAAATGGTCTTTCATTTATAGTCCCCTTTTTTATTTAGTTTTGTTAGAGATGGGTATTCCATTGCCATTCAAATATCGTAGGTGTGTGAGTTCAGCAAAATAATCAATATAGTCCAGTAGTCCACGATAGTAGCGGCCTACCTGCATGACTGGTAGTGTCAGAGGTTGTTGACTCGAGCCACTTTTAAGGCTGATTATATTCCAATTATTTTGGAGAAAAGAGGGTAGTATTTCTCCCAATGGTTTATAATATCGTGTCACTGTGTCTTATTCCTTTGGTCATTTTCTGTCTCCTTAACCAGTGTCACATTCTGTTAACTCCTACCTTTACATTGCCTCTACTAAAGGTGAGCTTCTTGTGACTTATTCTGGCAGTCCCTTGAGGCAAAATCTAAGGAAGGAAGCTTATCTGCAATAACTGGACCGGGGAATGCAATATGAGGGAAGAGAAATAAGGGATATGAAGAAGGGGGCAAGGAGTGTGAGGCAAGGAAGAAGTGTGAGCTATTTAGGCAACTGACTGGTGGAGTTTCAGAACTGCCCTCAAGTAAGTGCTAAATGCTGAGTGTTAGGGAAGCCTGTGAAGGAGAAGAAATGGAATGGTTGTATTTATGAAGGTTTTCTCCAGAGCATTTTTTTCCTGCAAACTCTGTGTGAGCAGGAAACCTTCGGGTAGGAGGCAGGAAACACACAGATGGTGCAGGAGCTAAGAGATGACTGAGAAGTGGTTGGAACAGAGACAGGGAAGGCAGGAGGGTCTGCCGGGATGCCTAGGTGGAGGCCCATGCACCTTATAAACACTGCTGTCAAGTGTTCTTGGCTGGATTTTATTTTTCATATTTAGCATGTGCTTTACAAATAGGTGACTTAGTTTGATTAGTTGTACAATACACTGGGTGTCTGTCAAGCAAAAGAATTTTGCTTCTTGGAGGCTCAGAAGTATAAGATCAAGGAATGATAATTATCATGTCAACAAGGATGCTTCTCCAGGCTCACAGGTGACAATCTTTTTCTGTGCATGACATGGTAAAGACCAGGAAAAAATGATAGAGGAAGTTCCATGCCACTTCTTCATCTTCTTCTTCTTCTTCTTCTTCTTCTTCTTCTTCTTCTTCTTCTTCTTCTTCTTCTTCTTCTTCTTCTTCTTCTTCTTCTTCTTCTTCCTTTGTACTGGGGATCAAACTCAGAACCTTGTATTTCCAGGCAGGTGCTTAAACTGCTGTGCTATCTCACTGGCCCACTCACCTCTTCCTAAAAGGGCACCAGTGCCTTTCACAATGGCTCCTCTGGCATTACCTAGTTTTCTAGGTAATGATTTTTCTTGTTTAGATTTTGACTAGAAGTAGATTGAAGTGCTAAGTCTTTCTATAGATAGTTACCGTTTAAAAAATTATTCCATTTTTTCACTCAGTATAAAATACTTTTCCATGTATCTTTGTCATATCTTTGTCAATATCTTTGTCATATTGTTTGATGTATTTTGCTTACATTTTTTCCTTCTGTATGTTTATGTACAGAAATCTGCTTTTCTGTTGCTAGTGTGCATGATATCTTGATATCCCTTTATATCTTCAAATATATATATATGAAAAAGAAAAACAAATGTAGATGAAATGGTTAAGATTCATATCAAAGATAAATATATGATATGGTGACTTGAACATCCTCCAAAAGTCCATGTGCTATAAGCTTGAATCTTAGTGCAGCTCTGGTGATGCTGAGGGATCTGTCAGAGGCGATTAGGCTTTGAGGACTCTGCTGTCAAAGATGCATTAATGTCTTTATCACCAGGCTGGATTCTTTATGAAAGGATAAACTTGACCTCCTTCTGTCTCTTTCTCTTGTGCTTTCTTTGCTCTTCCGGTCTGTGCAATCGCAAGAAGGTTCTTATTAGAACTATTCCTCAATCCCAGATTTCTCAGACTTCAGAATCGTGAGCCAACGTATTTTGCTTCATTATAAATTGCCCTGTGTGTGGAATTCTGGGATGGCAGCTTAAAATGAAATAAGACAAATGGTCAAGTAACACCGAAAGGTGTTAAGAAGAGTGTATGTGATTCAAACCCATAAATAGAAGAGACCATCGTGCATTATTCTATATAAAACCCCTGAATGTTCATCGACCTGTGAAAGACTGAATGCATGACAATACATTTATATTATTACACACTATTGGGGCTTTCAGTGAGATATTTGTAAATATGTAGATGTTAATTAAAGTGTTCTTGCTTCCCGGAAGGTGGAGTGATATACACTGAACAACTACGACATAGTGTGTGCCACACACATACAAAATCTAAATGTGATATGTTATAACAGAAACACTAAATCTACTGGAAGAGAAAGCAGGTAGAAATCTTGAATTCATAGGTGGTAGGAGAGAGTTCATGAACAAAACCCAAGTTGCATGGGAATTGCTTCAGAGAATTAACAACGGGGATCTCATCTGACTGAAAAGATTTGTAAATAAAAAGAAATTACCGACAGAGTAAAAACAAAACCCATGAATTGGGAAAATATTTCAGCCAACTCTCCCTCAGACAAAGGACATCTATACAGAACATACAAAGAATTAAAAATAATTAAGCCTGTAAAATTCAAAACCAAAAGCCAGCGAAATAGCTCAGTGGATTAAAGCACCTGCTTAGGCAGATGCATCACCTGGGGTGTGATCCCCAGCATGCCGTGCTGGCTCAACCCTGGGGACACGCTGAGTTGGCGATTGAGACTGGGCATGGTGGTGCCTCTGTAATCCAGCTCTTGGGAGGCTGAGCACAGGCAGAGCACTACAAGTCTGATCTATGTAGGGATCAGACTATACTAAAATTTTTTAAAACACATTTTCAAAACAAATTAAAAATTGGGCACCTGAGATGAATACACACTTCTTAGATGAAGAGATATGAATGACAAATAAATATATGAAAAAAAGTTCACCATCATTAGTCATTCAAAAAGTGAAAATTGAAACAACATTGACTTGCCTTTCACCCCAGAAAGAATGGCTATCATCAGGAAGTCAGCTAATACTAAACGTTGGAGGGGCTCTGAGGAAAAAGGAATCCATCTCCACTGCTGGTGAGAGTGCAGACTGATATAGCCATTGTGGAAATCATTGTGGAAGTTTCACAAAAGTCTAGCATTAGAATTCCCATTCCACTCAACTATTTCCCCTTCTGGGTATTTTTGCAGAAAAAATAAATCATCGTACCACAGCGATTTATGTTCACCCATATTCATAGCAGCACAACTTATCATGGCTAAATCTTGGAAACAACTCAAATGCCCATCGACCAATGAATGAATAAAAAAGTGTGATATTGTTATACAATAGAGTATTACTCAGGTATAAAGAAGAACAAACTCGAGGCTTGTATAGGTAAATAGATGCAACTAGAGACATAACTCATAAGTGAAATAAATCAAATTCTATGATGTGAAAACAGCATATTCTCTCCCTAATGTAAGAAACTTGAGAGAGAGTAAAATCCAGAAGATACAATAGATATTGTGAAAGGTAAAGAAGCTGAAAAGGAAAGAACAACTGAGATGAGGGAAAGACAAAAAGGAAGAAGGAAATGAAGTTATACATATATGTATATACACACACACACAGACATGCACTAGGATATTGGACTACTAATTTCTGTTGGTTTACTGAAAGGAACAGTTAATGCTTAGTTGATCAATTTTGTGTCTCATAATCTGAACAACTACCTGGAAGATAATAAGAAATATAACCACTGCTTTGTTAATTTCCTATCATCTTGTTTTGAAATTCTGTATTGTTTTTAATTCTCTTTAAAATAGAAAAGAACCACTAGTTATTAGTCTTTCAATGGAGAAGATAGTATAAAATGTATTTAGATCAATTTGACACTATCTCGTGAAAGAAAAGATCTGAAAACAAATGTCAAAGAAGAGTGTATGTGATTCAAACCCATAAATAGAAGAGACCATCGTGCATTATTCTATATAAAACCCCTGAATGTTCATCGACCTGTGAAAGACTGAATGCATGACAATACATTTATATTATTACACACTATTGGGGCTTTCAGTGAGATATTTGTAAATATGTAGATGTTAATTAAAGTGAATATCAAAAACATAAACATTGAATAAAGCAAGTTTTATAAAAATACATGTCAGAATAGCATTTATATAAATATTAAAACATGCAAAATAGGGGCCTGGGGAGGTGACTTAGTGGAATAAGAGCTTTCCTGGCAAGCACAACGGTCTGAGTTGAATCCCCAGTTCTGCCAAAAACAAACAAAAAAACAAACACAAAGAACAAAACAAAATATAAAAAAGTACAAAATAGTACTATCCATCCCCAGAAAAGGCAGGTAAATATATTCAACCATTAATGATATTGAGAGATGCAAAATTAAGTACAGTCAGTACCGATTTAAAAGTGGAGCTATAAAATGCAAGAGGAATGAACACAGACCTTAACCCTACTTGTAACATTATGTGTTATTATAAAAATATGTATATTTTTAAATTTCAACTCATCATCTATTTGCTTTGTTTCCATGAAAGACAGGAATGTTCTGCATCTTCTTGCATCTATAAAGACTTGTGTCTCCTAACACATAATGATTTTGCCTTAGGTCTAGAATCAGTAAAAGTCTAATGTGTTGTCGTTCTGAATATTTTGTTTATTTGTTTGGTGGGTTTTGCTTGTTTTGTTTTGTGGTGAGACCTTTAAGAATGTTATCTTGTTAAAATTCAGAATACTTACAGTAGCCACTTCTCAATTTTTCTTTTGGCATTTAGTAGACTACTTAAAATTGAAGATTAAAGTTTTCTTTTATACCAGGGAGCTAACTTTCTTCACCATTTAATTTCCTTCCTTTTTACTTTTTCTTTCTTTCTCATAATTTATTTCATCTTTTCCTCTCTTGAATTCTTTCTGGAAGTCCTTCTAGACAGGTATTGGATTTCCTTGAACCGTCTTCTTTCTTTTTAAACTTTTCTTTCACTTTCTCTATTGCTTTTCTCTCCTTTACGGAATGGCATAGGACATTTCTCCAAGTATAGACTCCAAATGAATACTTATAACTTGAGCAATATGGTATTAAATCATTCCATTTTTTAGGTCAGTTTCTCATTCTGTCTCTCTGTCTGTGCATGTGTGTGTCAAGTCTTAGTTCCCAAGAGCTTGGCCTCTGTCCAGTTCCACAGCCTGCTGCTCTTGTAACATAGCACCATGGGTTAAAGGATTTTACATCCTTTTATTTTGTTTGGAGTGTTTCCAAGTTTTGCTGTTTGGTATTGGCGGGTTTCTGTGGGACCTGACATTCTCACAGTTTGTGGAGGTCCTCAGTTGTGTGCCCTGAATTTCATTCATGTGTGACCTTATTTTAAGAATCTATCCATTTGTCAGAGAAATAAGACATCAAGAACAGGTACTGAAAAAAAAAAAAAAGAACAGGTACTGAGCTGTCCTTCCGCAGTCACATCACCAAGCAGAGCAGCGGTTGTTGGGTCAGGGTTGCTATGATTTGGGTCCTGGATGTCCCATGCTGGAGCCCTGGTCTCTGATGCTCCTGTGAGCTTAAAAATATACTTTCATACCATCATGGAAATGTGCATTTTAAGAGTGGTGTCTCTGAAAGTGTTTGTTGCATTTCTTTCTTTCTTTTTCTTTGTTTCTTTTCTGTATTTTAGGGAAGGGTCTACAGGGTGTTCAGGATCTCACTACAAGATTAGATTCATAGTGGTTCTCCTGTTTATAGCCTCCAAAGTGCTGAGATTACAGGTATGTACCATCATGCCCAGTCTAAATTGCCCTGTCAGTGCACTCAGGGGCACCGGGGAAACCCCATCCCCTGCATTTGCTTGCATGCACTTTAATCTGCTGAGCTATTTTGCTGTCCCTCTACAAGTGTTTGTTGCACTCCCATGCTATCAAGATTTTTTGAAATTAGAAATCCCCAAATTTGGGGCCAGGAAAATGACTTGGCAGTATCAGCATTTACCTGTCAAGCACAAAGGCCTGAGTTCAAGCCCCTGTTCTGCTAAAAAAAAAAAGAAAGAAAGAAGAAAAGAAATCTTCAGATTTACAGATAGTCCTCCAAAACATTTTACATCATTTTGTAGTCCTTTTTACTTTTGCAAATGACTTTTGAATTCAAAGAGGAAAGTTTTGTAATGAAAAGTTTAAGCAACTTTATTTTAAAATCCAAATTGGTATTCAGATTCCATTCCTTTAGAAAGAGATATATAACTACATATGTCACAGCCAAACATCACTCTCCTTCCCTAATTAAGAGGACATTTTATCCTGCCTGACCACTTTCTCCAGGAGATGAATGCCTCATTTAACATTTGCATAATTAATTGGCTACATCTGCTCTCCTGTACTTTTCCAGGAAATTTTGCAACTTCTTTTAGTAGATTTGAACCTTTTACTTTTTAAGAGTGAGCTATTGAAGTTCCAGTGCAAACCATTTCTTATCATGTGCATTTTAATTATGAATCTTGAAGAAATATTTTAAGCAAGGGTATATACAATGAATTTATGAAAAGGGTAATATTTTTGTTATGGGAATAATAAGCCATTGTTATTAAGTGCCTTTTAAATTATTTGTTTCTGTATATCTGCTGAATGTTGATTGATTCTTATTATCACATATTTCCAAGGTATTTATAATCAATAAAATGTCTCAGAGTTCAGCTTTTATAAAAATTATATGTTGTTTACAAACCAACAATGTTCATAGTTGCTTAAAAATGAAAACCTAATGATTTAAATAGACATACAGAGAATATAAATAAATAATAACTAATAAAATAATTAAAATTATTTTTTAACTAACCTAATATTTTATGCCTAAAATCTAATAATATATTTAATATTCTCAGAGTACTCTTTATTCTAAGGTATAAATTATTACCAAATACAAATTCTAGCATAGTTTAAGATACAATATATGTAAACATAATATCAATTTAAGTTAAATGGGGAAAATCAAAACCTTTGGATATAGAGTATCATTCTGTACCGTGGAGCAGTATGAGAACTGGCTGAGAGTAGCAGGCCTCCAGATCTTTGGCAGGCTCCGGATTCTGAAGAGAGAGAGTAGAATAAGGAAATGGACAGTAAAATTCCTGAAATGGGTAACTCAGTTCAAAGATTTTGCAATGTTTTCTAGTTTGACAAATCAGGAATTTATCCCTTTATGATCATGTCAGTTCTCCAGGTAGCTTAATGTTGAGTCTATATTTTCTACATTTAATGCATCAAAGCTTTTATTTTTTCCTTGCAGTGGAGCGTACTTTCTTAAATAGCTGTTGAAGCTTTCCAGAGGAAGGACGTAGGTGAGCAGTTACCTAGAGGCCGTTGGTGGGATTCTTAGTGCTCCTTCAGCGGCCACTGCTGTGGCAGGTTTGAACAGAACGTCGCTGCAATGCTCGTGCAGTGAACAGTAATCAGAGCTAACTTAGTGGATGGCCTTCCTTCCAAGCCCTACTGGGGTCAGGACACTGCTGCAGGGACGGACTCTGCCAGCACAGCTCCCTGAAGAAGGCTGGCTGTGTTGCGGGTTGCGAACCCATGTGAAAGCACTGGCTGTGTTTATTCTCAAATAGCTTGGTTGTGTTTGACCCACGCACAGAGGTGCAGACATGATCTCCTGTCCCAACACTATTAGTACAAATCTTTTTTCTCATTAAATTAAGAGAAAGTAGCAGTATATCTATGCTATTTTGTATACAGGTACAAAGTAGTCCTTCATTTGTATCCCCTTTTTTTGTTTAGTTTTGTCAGAGATGGGTATTCCATTGCCATTTAAATATTGTAGGTGTGTGAATTCAGTAAAATAATCCAATGTAGTCCAGTAGAACATAACAGTAGTGGGTTATCCGCAGGACGGGCAATGTCAGAAGTTGTTGACTTGAGCCTTTCACAGCTCAGCAGATTAATATGGCTTCACTTTTTAATACCTCATCTTTATACTTCTGTGCTGGCTGGTTAAGACCAAGATAGTGCAAGACTTTGGACAGGATATCATGTCTGCATCGTGTCCTGTGAATAACCACTAGCAAGACAAGAATATGCAATGTATTAATTATTGAAACTGTTCTACTAATTTGTTTTGAAACTGTTTCATTGCTATTTGTTTCTCAATAAAATTAATAAAAAAAAACCTGCAAACCTAAATCTTATGCACACAGGAAATTAAGTGTTAAACATTTCTTTGTATAATGACCTCATATACGGAATTCACACCCATTACATGTTCCTTAAATATGAACACAACTAAATTAGTGCAGTTCAATGTGTCTAAAAGCAGATGAACAGCACAATAAGTTATTTGATAGTTTTATGAGAAATCCAGAAAAGCAATTACTTTGTTTAGTATAAATATTATGTCATTTATGGATAAAGTGACTTTACTAGGATATAGGGAAAATCTGGTTTTAAACCAGTGGAAATTAAACAGTAAAATTCTAATTTTTAACTATATCTTAATTACTTTATTTGAAACATCACAGAGTATTTATTATTTCTTTAAAATAAAGGAAATTTTTGTACAAGATAGGCCAATTGAGTATTTAGAAAAATAAACTCCGTGGCAATTCAGTAATGTGTTTATATTCAATAGTATACAGTACTGAGTATACATATTATTAAATATATATTACCATATATATATATTGGGTATAATTACAACCAATATGAACCTGTCAGGCACAAGAAGGGGTTTGGAAAAGGCTAAATCATGGGTGTGTGATCCTGAATGAGTCCACTGAAGACATTGACAGTTCTGAACTTCTAAACACATATTGGTTCAGCACAGTTCTGGGTGTTGGTGATGGATTCATTGAAGAGGGAAGAGCCGCCCTTGTGTGCTTGGCACTGAGGACTGGACTTGCCTCCTAGATAGAATAAAACTAGAAAAAAGGAAGGTTCATTGTTTCATGTGGGCTCTCCCAGGAAGTGTTTTCCTCTGCCACAGAGTCAGCCAACTCCTGCCTTGGAGCCAACCAACTATGGAGTGAAAGCATGAGCTACAGTAGGCTTTTCCTGAAAGTGGGGAAGTTGAGTGGTTTGTCTCAGCAATGAGCAAGTTAGACAGCACCTCAATTTTAAGTGCTTACCGTCATCACAGAGTTATTGTCCAAGACTTTGTGAATTTTTTATCTGGACTAGTGTTGAATCACTTTAACTGGTCTCCTTTCTTGTAGTCTAGCGTCCTACACTCATTATGCATGAAAAATCAAAGTAAACTTTTAAAAATATAAACTGGATCTGTCATTTGCATAATAAAGCACTCTGATGCATTTCCCTTGAAAACTGAAAAGAAATTTCCATGGCCTCCAAAGTAAAGGTGATCTTTTTCTGATAACTTTTGCATGTTCATCTCTCACTATTTCTTTTACCTCCTCAGACAGTTTTCAATCCATGGACAATTCCAGGCTTGGTTTTTCAGAATATTAAACCTTATTGATAACTCTGTTCAGTCTACTCTTCCTGATTTTACTGTGTCTGTCTCCACTTCTATCATTCTTCTGACCAAATGGCATTGCGTTTTTAATCAGGTATTCCTTTGCTGAGATTCAATATTCTGCTAAAAGAAAAATTCTTTAGATTTGTTAGGGTTGTTGCAGACCAAAAGTGAAAGACGTTGACAGTTCTGACTTTATGCTAAGAAAATGGAATTTATCCCATATGTATGTAAATCTTAGTAAGTTAAATACATACCGCAATAGGAAATACCTGAGTTAGCTGTATATCTATAAAGCTGTGTGAAATTACTGATGCATTAACCACAGTAACATATGCATGGGGAATCATCAGGAATATAAAGCATGATGGGAAGAGATCCATCTCTAAATCTAGCCAATAAAGAGCAGTGAAGTTCTAAACACATATTCTAAAAATTACCTTTTTTAGGCTAAAAAAAGAAAGAAAACTAAATAAACTAGCAAAAAGTTTTTCTCTTTGCCATATGTTATTATTAGTTGGGCTTTTTTATTTTTTTGCAGCATCCATTTTGTAAGAAAACAGCTGTTTCTGAACAGGTGCAGGTGGGTGGATTTGGAAACCCATAAACATTGCAAGCTTTTATGTCTCTTTCTTTGTAAAGAAAAAGGAAGATATTATGGTGTCCGTTCTTTTAAAAGTCCTTCTTGGCACCTGCTTTTGCACTCTACTGTTCTTTTCATTTTTCTTCCCATAAGCTAGCTTTACCAAATAAATAAATAATGATGAAATGCAATGTACTTGTATTGCTTCCTCCAAAATTGAGCTACCCCAGAGAGTGAATGCCTGGGTCTAGTGGTCTGTGTAATACCCTCACACTAATTCATCCATCTGTCCTTTCATTTCCTCCCTTTGTTCTAGTTCACGCTGTGATTTGTTTATGTCTTCCCCTTTTATTTGGCAGAAGATTTCTAAGTCAGTTCCATTACCGAAGTATTTTTCTCTTCTAAGTCTCTCATAAATTATGTCTCCAAATTAATGCATTAAATTTCAGATTTAATCAGGCAGGTAAAATAGAACAAACCTTGAACCCCAAATCAAGAGACTCATTTTTAAAACTCTTCCTGGTGCTTCAAGCCATCTTACCCTTTTACTTATTTGTCTTTTGAGAATCTATTTTTTCAACTCTCAATATTATTCTTAGTCTTACTGCAAAGATTAAGTACAATTGTGCCTATTGCATGTTTAGAATGACGTGCTGTATTAGCAAAACACTCCAAAATTACTGTTTAATGTTTCTTTCCTAAATGAAGCCATTAACAACTTCCTAAATAAAATAAATCCCGAATGTCTATTAATGACATTGGAACCTCTCTACGAATTGGAATTAACGTATTCATTCTGTGCAATTGCTCTCCACAGTTTCAGTTTTAGAATGACAATACAGTTTCTAACTTGTGTTCTTTTTTATAATGTCTTCTCTATTTCCCTGTACCTGGAATATCTTTCTCCCTCCTTCCCTACTGATTGAATTCTAGCGCGTTCACCAATTTCAGAACCTCTTCTCCAAACCTCTTCAGATTTCCTTTCACATCATACCTACGTAATAGTATATATTTCTATGTCCTCAAAGCTATATATTTAAATAATCAATGATGCTCTACTGGATACAAATTACCTCCTTGTTCATTACAAAAAGACAGTGGATTCAAGGTCAGATGGAGTCTAGTGTCAATGTTCCTTACATTACATGCTAGACCTTAATTAGCAGAGCTCACTAGTCATCTTAGTACTTAGTGTTTTCTGATTTTGATAGAAATAAAAATTGTTTGTTTGTGGTCATCATGCTCCTATGTGTTAGTGTGGGTACTGTGTGTTTATGTGTGTGAATGAATTTATTGGAGGGTATGGAGACTGTGCTAGAATATACAGACACCAGAATTATTTATTTATTTATTGTTGTATTTTTTTAGGGAAGGGTTCAGAGTCTCACTACTAGATCCGATTCATAGTGATCCACCTGTTCACATCCACTCAAGAGCTGGGATTATAGATGTGAGCAGCTACACCCAGTCTTTTTATTTATTTATTTTTATTTTTTAATTTTTTTCAGACAACAGAATTATAAACAGTGCCGTTCATGAGTATCTGAAAGAACACCCTATCCATTAATGTCACCAGTTATTATTGTGCTCAACCCACGTGGACCATGGATCCCAAGGAGACAGTGGTGAGACAAAACCCTTATAATCGTGACTTGCCCCTGCTGGAGAGAAAAATGGGATAGTAAGAGGTAAACAAGTGCAAGTACAATGTTGGGAGATGACAAGCATTAGAAAGTACGTAAAGGGCCAGCTGAATGACTAAAACCCCTGCTTAGGGACTGGGGTTCAATCTGTGGCTTGCTGTGCCAGCCCCGCCCCCAGGGCACACTGAGATGGTGACTGAGACTGGGCGTGGTGGTGCATGCCTGTAATCTCTGCTCCTGGGAGGCTATAAACAGGCGGATCACTATGAGTCCAATCTGTGGTGAGACCCTGTGGATCCTGTACTAAATACATAAAAAAAAAATAGATAAATATATAATTGAAAATAAGTAAAAGGAGGGAAATCCTAGAACGCAGCACTGTTTCATAACATGAGGCCAAGTAAGTCCCACCAGGAAGACAGCATTTGTTTATCAAGGACACAGAAGAAGTGAGGTCTTGAACCATGGCAGCACCAAAGAAAGGGCATTTCTAGGAAGAGGGACCAGTAACCGCAATTGTTTAAAAAATGCCAAAGGCAAGTCAGGTTCACCTGTCTTGCAGAACTAGTTTAACCTGTCCATCCTGTGAATGCACCTGCTATGCACAAATGCAGTGCTGTATTTTTAACACAGAAAAGTTGATTATTTCTCCAAAGCTTCATGGATAAAGCAAGGTCCAACTATCCGAACCTTAAGCCCTGTTCTATCTCCAGATCATTAGGTTTCCATGCCTAAATGCATATCTCCCTTTTAAGAGTGCTTTCTTTATTTGTAGAAGGATAATTTTATTTTGGAAAATTATTTTAAATATAAGAATACATTACAGGAATATTTACCAGGAGTATTTTCTCTTTATTTTTAAAAAGTTCTTTTTTTTTTTTTTTTTTTTTTTTAGGTTTTATTTTGTCTTTTGGTACAAGTTTCCAATAAACTTCTTGCATGGAGTTGGTACTAGTGTACAACTAACCCTGATCTCTTTTTTCCGTATCTTTTTCATCTGTCTTCCCATATCCTTCCTTATGCCCTCGCCCTTCCCACTTGGAAAAAAAAATATGATCTTACCTCCTAACTTTCATTTCGTTCTTTGTATTTTGGGTTTCTCATATGAGGGAAATCATGCAGCATCTGAGCTTGTGGGTCTGATTTATTTCACTTACCATCATGATCTCAAGATGTAATGCATCCATTTTCCTATCAATGACAACTTTATCTGTCTTTACAGCAGAGTAGGGCTGCATTGTGTTGAAATACCACATTTTAAAATTTGTTTGTGGATGGCTATATAGGCCACTTCAAGATTTAACTGTAACCTATTTTACACAGTACAACTTAGGTATTCCCATATTAGTGCCATGTGAATTCTTTAACTCTGTTGGGAAGATACCTCGAAGTGGAGTATCTGGGTCAAATGGAATTCTAGATTTACTTTATTAATCTCATAAGACTTGGCTACCTAGCCTTTGTTTTACTTATGTATTTTAATTTTAGTTCTCAAGAACTATTAGTTAAGAACTTGCTAGAGTGCTGCCTGTTTCTCTTCTGTTTCCTTGTACACCAAATAAAAGGGGTCATTCTGGAAACATAAAGAGAGGTTCACACGCAGGCTAAGGCACTTGATTTACCACACACTCGGCATGAAATACAAGGGGAGTCCACGCTAACTGGTTCTAGACTTGGAGGCTGACAAGTGACTAAGGCAACTGTTCAGCCTTGAACAAATGCCTCGTTGGCATGAGGACTCGGAGGAAGATTCGCCTGGGAAGGTGGTGGTCCAGGCTGGACACCGCACTTGGAATGGATCGCTGCTGAAATCTGGTCCTCAAACCAGCTTCGCAGTAGAAGTTTCACACATACAGGCACAATTGAGCACTTGTGAAAGATCTCTGAAATAGCTGCTCTATTGTTGAAGCTGATTTGAAAAGCTTGATAGTCTTTTCAATAAATATCAAATTCTATGTAATTTGATGACTATGAGTCCATTTTCAATGTTAACTTTTGAAAGAAAGATTTTTTTTTTAAAGTGGTGCTAGCCTCAGTTTCATAGAAATGTTTTTCTTTATTTAAGAGTCTGAGAAATGCTTAAATGTTAGATTAAATAAAATGGCTTATTTCTTTTCCTCCCTCTTTCGTTTTTCCTTTTTGTTTCTTTCACTGGGTTGTATTCCTTCCCTCCTGCTGCATTTAATTTAGCTGTATGTATGAAATAAAGACATCTTATTTTAAAAATCCATTTAAAACATCAGTGTTTCAGCTACATTTATTGAAAAGAATTTCCTTTCCTACTGAATTGACTCAGCACCTTTAATTAACTAATGTGTCCAATGATTTTGTGCAATTACAGCACATGTTTAAATTTTAGTCCTTCCCACATTATCTTGACTTCCATAAACTTCACTTTAAGTCTTGAAATCAAGAGTAGTAATTATTCTAACTTTGATTTTTCCTTTTATGAAATTGATTAGCAAAGTAACACTAAGTACTATATGAATTTCCACAAAATATTTAGATCATCTTATAAAATTTGCCAGAGAAGTTAGCCAGTGCTGGAGGGGTTGTGGGGAAAAAGGAACCTTTCTCCACTGCTGTAGGACTGTAGAATGGTACAACCACTATGGAAATCACTGTGGATATTTCTCATAAAACTAGGAAGGAAAGTCCCATGTAACCCAGATATGCCCCTCCTGGGTGTTTTTCTGAATGAAATGAAAACTTCATACCACAGAGACATATGTGCACCCATGTTTATAACAGTGGAATTGGTCACAGCTAAATCTTGGAAACAACTCAAATACTCATCAAGTGAGGAATAGATAAAGAAGATGTGGTATTTTTATACAATGGAGTATTAATCAGCTATAAAAAAGGATAAATTTGAGGCTTTTACTGGTAAGTGGGATGCAGCTAGAGACCATACTCTCAAGTGAAATAAAATGGAATGGATCCACCTGTGCACAAATCATATGGCCTCATTAATGTAAGAACCCGAAAGAGTAAATAAAATCTGAAAGGTGTAATAGATACCGTGAAAAGGCATGAACTTGTTCAAAGGGAGAGAATTAAAGAGATGAGGAGAGGGAGGGTAGGGGGGAAAGAGATGTGTCTGTGGGTTTCTGCTTGCATAGGGAAAGGAGTAGTTAATTCATAAATACTTTTTGCTCTTCTTAATTTTTATAACTTCTTTTTTTTTCCAGTTTTTCATTTGTACATGTGGTAATCTGAACAACTATTTTTCTTTTTTTCCTTTGGAGACAGGGTCTTGCTATGCTGTTCAGGCTGGCCTTGAGCTCACTTTGTAGCCCAGGCTGGTCCCTAACTGGTGACAGTCCTTCTTTCTCTGCCTCGCAAGTGTTGAGATTACACAAGCAACTAATTTGAAGACAGTACAAATTTTTATTATTTTATTTAGTGAAATTATGCATCATTTCTAATGTTTTTATTATCATTTTTACTCTGTCAAATAAATAAATAAATAAATTACTTAATTTTTGCCAGAAGAGCAAATGAGATACTTTGGAATTGCACCAAATATAAAAATAATTTGTCACATCATGGATGCATTAACAATATTGAGCATTCCAGTCCATTATGGACCATTATCACATTATGATAATAATGTGTTGTAGCATTTGTTTAGAACTTATTCATTTTTCTCTCGGCATTATTTACTAGTTTTAGTATCAAAATCTCGCTTTTCTTATTATGTTCATGTAAACCTATTATGAATTTTGCTGTTCCAGTAGACAGAATTAAAAATATAATTTCCACTTATTTACTTCTAGTACATACTAATACAGATACTGCATAATAATGCTTTTTCTATAACTTTGTTACATTCACTCATGAGTTCTAATAGTTGTTTGGTAGATTTTTATTTTTCTATAACAAAAATGACATTTTTGAAAAGGTATGAATTTACCTCTTTTTTCTGAGCTTTATATATATTCAAATCGTTTTACTGTTCTTTTCTAATGGACAAGACTTGCAGTGTAGTGTCTTGTACAAGAGAAGTCACTGTGTTTCCTGGCTTTGTTCCTAATCTTACAAAGAAAAATGTCCTTCGGCCTTTCTTCATTAAGTATAGTGTTTGTGACATATATTCAGGTGATATCTTTACTATTCTCATTTTGGAAAGTTTTATCACAAGCAGGTCTTCAATTTTGTCAAATATAAATTAAAATAAAATGTATTCTATATTAGATATTACACAGATTGATTTTTAATTGTTAAATGAATCCTGTACTTTTGATATGAAATTCAGTTGTTCATGTTATGCTGTACTTTTGCATATTATTAGGTCAAATTTATAATATATGTAATAGATTATTATGTTGGTGTTCACAAGACATATTAGATAATCTTTTTCAATTTCTTACAATGTTTTAGCTCTTAGATTTATAATGTCATCAAATTATTTTGGCAATATAATTTTCTTTAGTTTCTGAAAAGAAATAATTGTGTTCCTTGTTTTTAATCTTTAAAGAATTCATACTTGGAAGTGGTTGGCTTGGGCATGCTGTCTCCACAGCTTTGGAGAGTCTGAAGCAGCGCCCAGCAGTTGGAGCCCAGCTTGGCTACACAGTGAGTATAAGGACAGCGAGACCCTGTCTCAAAAACAGCAGCAACAGCTCAACAAAAGCAAAGGAACAAGACAAAGCATAGCAAAAACAACCCATCTGAATGCAAATTTTTAGTTTTGTAAGGATTTTTGGATGATGTGATTTTAAAAGCCCATATAAAATATTTGGAAATTCTTTTTGCTATTCCATCTTTTATGAGTTATACTTTTCAAGATTAGTATTCATTTTATATAAATTGTCAAAATAGCTCATAATGTTGGTATTATTATTTTATTTCTTTAAGTTCCATAGAATCAGTAGCAAAAAAAACTATGTTTTATAATTCCCCCTTTTTTTTTCTGTATCAGTCTAGTAGGGTTTTATTTATTTGTTTAATTTTTCAAAGTATTGAGGTTGTTTAATAACATTATTTCAAAATCATTTATTATGCTGTTGTACCTCTTCTACTTCAGATTTATTTGAAAGTTACTTGCTGCTAATATGTACAAGTAGAAAGCATGTACATTTATTTATGTTTTTGTTGTGCTGTTCACAGTATCTTACAAATAAGTCTTGGGCTAGTACATTTAATCTTTTCTTTCTTTTAATATAAACATTTGCACTTTAAGCTTCATCCAATTATTATTAGAATTATTATTTAATGTTGTTTTTATTATTAAATTTATTTATTTATTTATTTATTTGGTACAGGGTCTCACTAAGCAGCTTAAGCTTGTAGTGGTCCTCCTGTCTTAGCTTTCCCAGCACTGGGATCAGCACATGCAGTTTCGGGGCCTGTAGTAATACTTGGGGTTCCAGGGCCAGTGTAGCATGTGGTAGCGGGAATTGAACCCACGTCCTTGGGCTTGCCAGGCAGGTGCTTAGAGCACCAAGCTATCTCCCCAGCCTTAATATTGTGTTTAGATACAAATGTAGATTCACATTTGTTGTAAGAAAAATCAGAAAAAGTGCTATATACCTTTTACTTACTTTTCCTAAAAGTTGTCATTTTATAACCTTATAGTAAAACATTGTGAGGACATAAAACATTGATACACTAAAAATATAGAACATATGTACCACTTTAAGAATCCTTTGGTTTCTTTTTAATAGTTACTCCAATTCTCTCCTGTTTCATTTGTTTTACTTCTTGGCACCAGTCGCACATGCCTGTAATCCCAGCACTCAGGAGGCTGAAGCAGAAGGATTGTTGTGAGTTCAAGATCAGCCTGAGTTACAAAGTGAGCTTAAGGCCAGCCTGAACTGCATAGTGAGACCCTGTCTCAAAAAGACAAAAAAAATTTTGTAATGTTGTTAATTCAACAATATGTATAAATTAAGTTATATATAAATTTGGGGGATCAGAAATTTTGCTCAGTACAGCTTTCTATAGACTCACCTAAATTGCTATTCATCTGAAAATTTATTTCTTACTTCTTTTTCTTTTTTTTTTTTTTTTTTTTTTTTTTTGTGGCAGAACCGGGAATTGAACTCAGGCCCTCGTGCTTGCCAGGGAAGCGCTTATTTCACTGAGCCATCTCCTCAGCCCTATGAAAAGTTATTTCTTTCTCTCACTGTCACTCTCTTTCTCAGTGAAATTCCTTGGTTTATATTTAGTAGAGTTTTTTGACTCTCATTCATTAAAAGCCCTGTTTGTGGGCCTGCCAAACAGCGCAGTGAACTAACGTGCATGCTTAGGCAGATGCAGGGGCCGGCAGTTCAATCCCCAGGCCTGCCGTGCCGGACCCACCTGGGTAGGGCTGAGATGGTGATTGAGACTGGGTGTGGTGGTGCTTGCCTGTAATCCCAGCACTTGGGAGGCTGTAAACAGGAGGATCATTACAAGTCTGATCTATGCAGTGGGACCCTGTACATCCTGTCCTAAAAAAAAAAAAAAAAAAAGAAAGCCTTACTTGTATTTTGGGCTATTCTTCTAAAAGCTATTATGAATATTTTTCAGTGATTACTTTGTATGTGAATACAGATGAAAATATCTTCATTTCTTCAAAACATAAAGCAACTTTATTTATTTATTTATTATTTATTTATTTATTTATTTATTTATTCATACATACATGGGATTTAACTAAGGATCTTGAGCTTTCCAGACAGGTTCTTATACCTCTAAACTACCTCCCTGGCTGACTTCATATTCGGAGTTTAAAAACTGCCAAATTATTTTGAACAGAAGCTGCATCGTTTAACATTGTTACCATCAACATGTGAGAGATAAAGTTGGTGCATATTTTTTATCAGAACTTGGCAGGTGGCTGAGTGTGGTCCTTCTAGTCTGTGAGTTATTGCATTGCCTTGTGGCTTCAGTTTGCACTCTTCTAATGGCTCATAGTGTTAAATATTTTATTCACGAGCTCATTTGACATACAAGCATATCCTCTTTAGTGAAAAATCAATATATTTTATCCATATCTCAAGGTCTTCTTGATTTTTTGGTTTTTCAAATCAAATCCTTGAATTTTAAAAGTAATTTCAGGTTCACAGAAGCCTTCCACAGATAGATTCCCACTTATCATCCACACTCTCCTGACAGTGAGCATCTTACAAATGTGTTTCATGTAGGAAAACGAGTGGACGGGGGTTGACATGCTAGCTAAAGATCACAGATGATGCAGGTTTTGTCTGTTACTCTTCTCTTGCTGCTGAGACAAATTCCTGTCACTCAAAATGAAGGAAGGAAAGGTTTCTTTAGCCAGAGTTATTGAAAGTTTTAGTCCACAGTTGGCTGGTTCTAAGGCAGAGCAGTACATGGATTGGGCAGCAATTCCTGGTAGTGGAAAACAGCAAAGAGCAAAGGGAATAGTAGAAGCCGATGGCTCTCTCCTTCCCTCACGTTATAAGCAGGCTACCATGGGGTGGGGGCGGTAGGCTTCACGCAATGTCCATGCCCTCCTCTTGCACAGGATGATGATGTTTACAAATTAATAACTCTGTCTCTCGGCTGGGTAACTTAATTAAACTTTGAAACTTCTCAGGCTAGGGAGACAGCTTGGCAGTCTAATTGCCTGCCTGGCAAGTGCGAGGACCTGGGTTAGATCCCCAGGGCCACATGCCTGCTGCTGTGTCAGCCACCAAAGCCGGGCCTATAATCACAGCACTTCAGAGGCTGAGACAGAAGGATCACTATGAGTCTAAGCTATATAACAAGATGCTACAACAATTTAATAAATAAATAAAAAGCTTAATTTTTTTTTTCAAAAAATAAACTCAAGTTCATACAATGTATCAAACAGTACAATCCAACCAGCCACTTCCTCAGAACCAGTTTCCATACACAAAGACATGCTTATTCTTAACATTTGACAACTTGGACATTATAACACAGCCTTAAAAGTCTTTAAGAATCAGTATTGTCTATCAACTTTGAATTACATGAGAAACATAACATTTTCCCCCTGAGCCCCTAAAGACTCATGCACATACCTATGTGCTAAAGGAATTTAGTCTATCTGCAAAAGGGGCCAAAGTTCTATCAGTTTTAGCATCGCTGAAAAGTCCAAATCCCAAGTTAAATACATTAAATAGCACAAGAAAATCCTTATCATTCCAAAAGGCACAAACATCAGGATACAAAGCATTGGGACCAAAGCATATTTCAAATTCCACAGGGCAAACTCTAAGTCCTGTGTTTCTATGTTCAACATCCAAGGAAATCTGTGGCAAATTGTGAGCTCCTTGTGGCTCCAACTGTATCGCACTTCTGCTGGCTGTAGCTCCCATGGCTCTTCTCTGGGGCTGGCATTGCTCCCTCCTTACAGCTTTCCTCAGGCAACCCATGTTCCTGAGAGTTGGCTTTTCCAAACTCCTGGGATTTCCAAAGAATAGTCTCCTCACTCACAGCTTTGCACACTGCCCTACCAGGGGCACACTGCCTGGCAACCCAGGTTTTCTGAAGTCTAGAAGGAAACCTTATCCTTAGAACTCCTGTATTCTGCCCATGTGTAAAACTAATGCCAAGGTCAGCTGCAAACTCAAGCAGTAGCCAGGCTTTCTTCTTTCTTGGCTTTAGGGGTCGAGTGCTTGGATCGCTGAGCACTCCGACCCTGATTCTGAGGGAAAAAATGTTCCATGCCACTGCCATTCTAGGACCTGATGTGGCCAATGCCTCCACTGAGGAGCAGGGTACTTTCCTGGGAGCAAAGCCCCTTACCCTTGTACTTCTGAGGCTTCAGAGAGTGAGGACCTGCCACCTCCTGCAATGCCATCAGGACATCTTTTCTATTCTCCTATTCCTTCTGAGCATTGGAGATCTCAGTTCTATCTTTGCAGTCCACAGCCTTCCTGGTGCGTCTTTCTGGCCAAATTTGCAACCTTTTAAATCATCCTACTGGGCTCTTTTCTGTTGATTCTTAAAATAAATCTGTCTAAAAGCCCCCAACAATACCCGTGCCATTGCTTCAACATTCAGTTGCCTTGAAATTTCTTTTGCCAGATTTACTAGTCTGACACATTTAAGCTCAGTCACAGGCAAAGTCCTTGGACATGAGCAAAATGCAACAAACTTTCTGCCAAGCCATAACACACATCACCTGGAGTCCAACAACCAATACAGACCTTCCTAGGGAAAACCTCTCTAGCCTGGTCTCTGTAGGCAGGATTTCTACTAGCATTCTGGTCTTCTGAGCTCTGACCAAAATCTCTCATACAGAAAAGATGAAGGCATTGTAGTACTACTCTTTTGGTGAGATCTCTGAACCTTTCTTATATCTTCCATAAGCCATTCCAAAGGCTCATAATTCACTTGGTGAGGTCTATAGACACAGTAAGGACCCCACTTCTCTGGTACCAAATTCGTCTCAGTCACTTTTTGCTCATTGCTGGGATAAAATACCCAACACTCATAATCAAGGAAGGGAAACATATTTAGCTCACTGTTAGTGGAGGTTTTACTCCATACTTGGCTAACTCCAAGGCAAAGCAGTACATGGCAGACAGCAACCATTCCTGGCAGTGGAAAACAGCAAAGAACAAAGGGAGGAGCAGAAGCAGTTGGCTCCCTCCTTTCCTTATTATAAGCAGGCTACCCTGGGATGGGGCATAGAACTCACACAATGTGGTAGGCTTCATCTTGCACAGGGTAATTATGTTTACAAAATAAGAACTCTGGCTCTCTGCTGAGTCACTTAATTAAACTTCTAAACTTCTTAAGTTGACACAATGTGTCAACCAGTGCAATATTCCATGGTAGCTAGACACAGTGGACAGTTTTTGAACATAACTATTATAGTCTAACAAATTCTGATAACAACAAAATTTTATATTTACACACTGAGAATCTGTCAACATGACTAAGAACTTATTTATATATGTATTTATTCTTTTGGTCTTTTTGAGACAGGGTTTTGCTATGCAGTTCAGGCTGGCCTTGAGCTCACTTTGTAGCACAAGCTGGTCTCGAACTCCCAACAATCCTCCTGCTTCAGCCTCCCAAGTCCTGAGGTCACAGGTGGATGCTATCACACATTGTAAGACCATATTTATTAATCAAATACAATATGTCAGAGAGTTGTAAGAATTATGTCTCATCTTCCTTCAAGGTATTTGAAAACTACTATTAATAAGGAATTACATTTCTTCTGACTTGTTTCAGTATGGCAGTTTTATTGCCTGACTGGTGTTTCCTAACAATGTAATGCATATCCCCCTGACCTTCAGAGTGCGAAGGTAATTTTAGATAGGGTCATTAGCGATGTGATTAAGTGAAAGTTGGATTATTAGAAAGGGTTTTGATGTAATACGACTGATTCATTATTATAAGAAGAATAGACTGAGACAAATGGAGAAACACCAATCTATGTGATACCCAGATGCAAAACCACCAGAAAGATATCCATTTAAGTGCCACAGAGCTTGGCTTCTGAAGAAGCTCAATCTTTCAACACCTTGCTCTCAGACGTTCTAGCCTTCAGAATGGTAAGATGAATTTGTATTTTTAATGCAACTCAGTATGCGATTTTTGTAAATAGTTCAAAATAAAAGCTAACAGCAAACCAAGTCACAGTAGAGCCTATCTATGAGCAGTGGAGTATTTTTTTTGTTTTTTACTGAATTTAAATATGAACTCATCTTAAATTGGATTGTATTGTACATTAATTTAAATTTAATCAATTTTTAAAAATTTAATCAATTTTGGATATAATTATGATGACTCTAGCAATGCAGGTAGGCAGAATGTTGTTTCTAACTTGCATTGATGCTTCGTGGGCAGGTAATACTAGTTCTCTGGAGATAAATCATAAAGTGAGTACAGCCTTTGAAACTACATGCTGGGCCTTAGGTAGAATTCATAAACTGTCCAAATACTCCTTCTCAATCTTTTACTTGATATTACAGTGTTTTTCACATGTATAAGTTTCAGGACAGTTATTCAACTACATTTAGTTTCTTTTTATGTAGAAATTCTTCTTGGGTTTTACATTGAGGTAGTATGTATAAAACACTTGGCATCAGTCAAAAGCATTTTACATTTCAGTTTAAACATGGATATTTAGATTTTATGTAGACTTTTTAGGAAAATAATCACTTCTAGGTCATATATATTCTTTATTGAATTGAATCTTTTATTCATTAAAAAGATACATAATTGCAGAAAAGTTTATTGATGTATTAAAATTTAAAAACAGACAAAAACTAACTCACTGTCTGCAGGTAACCTTGATGTAATTTTCTTTGCTGTTAGTTTTATTCTTTGAATATTTAAAATCTTAAAAGTATTTATCATAGATGGGAAACAAATTCCTAACTTAAAAATATTTTCTTACTAAAAATCAGTGTATTTCTATAGGCAAGAAAATCAGAAAATATATGAAAATGTACCAAAATAAGGATCAATTAGTGTTAACATTCTGTTTTGTATTTCACTGAAATAAAGAATAGAAGGCCAGGGAGATAACTGAGTGGCATAAGCTCCTGCCCGGTAAGTTCAAGCTCCTGAGTTCAATCCTCAGTACCCCAAAAATGTCAAAACAAAACAATCTCTAAAATACAGACATTCACATTAAATGATGATTAATTATGGGCCAAGAGTCTGTCATGGGATAGATTGATAATTTAAAAAAGACCAAGCATCAGGCTTCTCTTCTGTCTCACTCTATAGAAAGAATTAATAAATAAGAATTATAAAATTTTGATTTTTGACAGTCATGGTGAGTTTATAATTGTACATACTCTTTTGATAAAATCAGTTTCCAGGTAAAATATGCTTAAAAGCCTAACTCTCCTAATAGTACAAGCAACCTTGGGAAAGAGTTAGGAATTCTCACAGATGAAAAAAATAACTGTAAGAGAGACCAGAGTTGTAAGCAAAGTCTGAAACAGGATTTTACCTCAAGGCATTTACCAAGCCAAAGAAATATGATCTTTGATTTTTGTGACTTTAAGAAATATCAGATGACAAGGACCAATGTCTTATCTGAGGGAGGATAAAGAGTTCAACAGGAAACTTCCTATCTCACCTTGATGCTGGCTACAAGGGCAAACTTCCTTGCATCATAGACATGAAATAAAATGTTTCAAAGAAATTTAAAATATGTCAAACAACAACAAAAACATTAAATGCATTTGAACATGAACAAGATAAAAGTTCCAAAAATGAGAAATAAATCATAGGAATAATTTAGTATGTGGAATTTTCAGTAGTATGCACTTGAGGACAGAAATAGCATACTGGAAATATATTACAAATAATCTGATTACAGCACAGAAAAAATGCAAAACAGAAAGTGTGAAACATTAGTAAACATAAAGAAGAGAATGAGAAAATCTAACATAGGTGAAATGTGGGAGAAATAGATAAACCCTTATCTGAGCAAATAAAATAAAAATTATATACAAAATAGTAATTGCCTAATTTAGGAAATCAAATAAATCTCAATAGGATGCAGAAAACATAATCATATTTTTGCATTATCAAGGTAGAAAAAATTTATACTAACAAATGATAATTATATCAATAGCTTCCTTTTCAGCTGCAACAACGTAGGTCCAAACACAGTATTTTTAAAATAGCAAGAGAAATAAAATATTGTTTTCCTTTCAACCAATATAACCAATATTAATATAAACAAATTCAGTATTTTTTGCTTATATTTGTCTAATGTGTTTTATACTTTTTAAACTTTATCTGTATTTTTTTAGGTTATAGGTCTGACAGTTTTTGTATTTACACTGATTTATTATGATTTCTTCATGAAAAGATCCATTATCTTTCTTTTTAAAGAATATTGTCTTGAAGATTCCTTAATTAGAGACTATTTGTTTATTTGATATGGTATCTTGCTATGCAGCTTGGGCTTGTAGCGATCCACCTGTCTCAGCTTCCCCAGTGCTGGGATTACATGAGTGGGTCACCATGACACTTTTGGTGGCCAGTTCAGTGAACCTGGGACTCTAGGGATGGCACAGCATGTGGTACTAGGACTTGAACCCAGGTCCTTGTGCTAGCCAGGCAGGTTTTAGATCTATCTCCCCAGCCCCTTAGTTAGAGTCTATTTGAAGAAAATGGTTTTAGTCTATATTTGACAGTGTTTGTATTCTATCAACATTATTGAAGAATAATGTCAACAGGTACAGATTTACAGTCACTTTTTATTTATTTAAATAATCACTAAAAATATAATCACACTGTCATGTGGATTTTGGTGCTGCTGTTAGTCACAGATTTTTACATTTAACTTATTTTTGATTCTTTTAGTTTTATTCTTGGCCTTGTGTGTGTGTGTGTGTGTGTGTGTGTGCATATATATATATATATATATATATATATATATATGTTTTTCTTTAAATATATTTCATTTACTTGGGATGATATTGGCAATTTGAAGAATGATGTTTGCTACTAGTTACCACTTATGACTATTTCCTCAACTATTCCTTTATCTCCTTTTTTTTTTTTTTCAGAACTGGGGATTAAACTCAGGCCCTTGTGTGTGCCAGGGAAGTGCTTATTCCACTGAGCCATCTCCCTGAGCCCTTTTATCTCCATTTTTGTATTTCTTTCGGAACTCTAAGAAACAGGTTACTCTGAATCTTCTTATCCTAGTCAATAATGCCTAACATCTCATATTTTTGCTATAGTTTCTCTGTGTCCTGTTGTGTACTTCCATTACTCTTTTTCATTTTGCTGATAAAAGATAGATCATTAGCTCTTTTTTTAACAATCATAAATCCATTTTAAATAAATGGCCATGTTATTTTGACAGGCAGGAATATATTTCCATGCTGTTAGCCCAGCTGGTTTTTGTTTATAGCTTACTTAGAAAGGAAGGTTTTAAGGTGTTTGTCCACCTTAGCACGATTGTCAACTCTGGGAGAATTTTATATAATTGCTTCAGAGTAGTTTAAGTTTCTTTACAGATGCCAAGTAGTGACATGCAGTGAGAGGCTATTAATAATTTCTGGATTAATGGTGAAAGTAGCCTATGCTCTTCATGGTAGACGGCAAAGGGGGTGAATCTCAGCTTCACGCACTGCCAGCATTCTGTCCTTCCCACCACGATCATCAGCTCTTTGTACTGCAATATATTTTCTGTGTTCTCAGTTTTTATATTGTTTTATTATATTTATACCTGAAATTTTCTACTTTATAGAAAAAGACTTGGTCTGGTTTTCAAAAATCCTTTATAAAAGTATGCTAAAAGTGACAATATTATATTCTTGTGTGACAATTGTACCATCTTCAGCCTCCATGGGCTGACACATGGCTGCTTTTCTTTTGGTTTTCTCTCATGTGTAGATATTTTCCTTATTGCAGCTTATTAGTTGATATTTATGTTTTAATTTCATCACATAAGTAAGCATTTAATGTGCAATTTTTGATTCTTATTTTTTAAAATGTATTTTCTTTAATTTTTAGAAGCTTTCCCCAGGAATCCTTGGTTAATACTGACACGGAAAAACTTTTTCATGGAATTTTCAGTGTGAGCGTTTGAACCAGAGGTGAGGGGAAATGTGTCCCGGTGCTCCTTAATGCAAAAGGACTGTTCAGGAATTCTCAGAACAGTGTTGGTATTATTATTGTTGTTTGACTTCATGTAGAATCAAGCAGAGAAAAGTAAACATCTCCACCGCCCCCTCCAGTCGGATTTTCCGGCAGTCCCATTTTTCTCTGACTTTCCATCTCACACCATTCTGTCAGTGGGCTCTCTGGTCCACTTGGCTGACTATAAAGGCATTAGGCACAAAGGGAGGAACGGTTTGGACCAGGTTTAATGAAAGCCTCAGTATGGACAGAATCCTGGATTCCGTGAATCGGGGTTTTGTTGTTTCTGTATTGTATTTAGCACGTTAGCTGTAGTTCTATGGAAGGTGACTCAATGAATATTGAGACTTTCATTTTGCTAAAATGCAAGGCACTAGCATTGTGTTCATTTTTTAAATTGTTGAGTTTGTGTATACGCAGTACTATTTCAACACAGGCAGCAAAACCAGTAACAGAAGTTAAAATATTTATATGATGACACGTAACAAATATTTGACCTTCTATGTTTGACCTTGCCATTATATACAAGTAAAGTGAGTGATTCATATGATTAGTGAAAGATCACTGCAGTTGTGATGCATGTTAGTGTGTTTTACTTTTCAGGATAAATATTTATATTTATTTATTTTTGTCTTTTTGAGACAGGGTTTTGCTATGCAGTGCATACTAGCATGTTTTAAAGATTGAAAAAAAATTCTATTTTGACAAAACCACAATCAACTTTCCTTTCTATTTTAAAGAATAATAACTTAAAAATACAGCATTAAAATGATGTAATATGTCACTGGACAGAAATATGAGTTAAACAATGGTTACTGTACTGCATGGTGATATCTTTAAATTAGTTGTTTAGGTTATCAGATGCAAATGTGCAAAGCTCAAAATTTTTTTTATTCTTATTTATTTTCTTTTTAATTTCTTATAACTTTATTGTCATTTAGACTTTTTAAATCGATTTTATTTTCCAAGTGAATTTTTAAAATTTCATAAATGCTCCTGCATAGTATCTTTTTTTTTTTTTTTTTTGATAAGTGACACCACCAGCACTATAGATTCTAGGACAGAAAATCACCCTACATAACTTCATTTGCTCCTTCAGTATTACATAAGATTAATAATGTCAGTGTGAAAAGCTTAAGGATTACACTCAATTATCAAAATTTCTTAGGGTGAATCCATGTCTAATTTGCTTGTTTTTATTGAAAACAGTGACTCCTGAGGCAGAAACAATAACTACACATACTTAATGAAAACTTTCTTTTTTGTTGTTTTTGGTGGAACCAGGAATTGAACTCAGGCCCTTGCGCTTGCCAGGGAAGTGCTAATTCCACTGAGCCATCTCCTTGGCCCCTTTAATGAAAACTTTTGGAAGCTAAGATTGGAAGTGCTGGGTATTATGCAGTAATGTGAAAAGGAGAGAAGACGCCTGGATTTTTTTCATTTCAAAACTAATCATCCTAAACATTATATTCCACAGAAACATGAAATTAGCCATATTTTTCAGCACCTCTGTTGGGAGTTCTTTAACTCCAATGTGTTACTCTTTTCTGTAATATATTCTTCTTTTCAACAATCACTTTTATTATTGTAGCATGTAACAACGTACAAAGCTGTCTCCCTAGTAGCATTTCCTTCACCTGGTGCATGTGGCATTGTTTGTACCTAGGTATCCCCCCAAAGCCTCATGTGGGCATATGTGGTGTTATTCAGAAGCAGCTGGATATAGGGGATGTGCTGCTGGGATCAAGGAAGTGGTGCCAGAGTTAATTCATAATGTGATGCTAGGATCATGGCCGCCTCAGCTTGGGTATGAGGGCTGCCACCCCAAGGTTGGGTATCCTGGATCAAACATAAGGGACAGAAAGAGACTCACTGCTTGCTTTGAGTCTCTTACTGCTTGCTGCCTTTGTTCTCTTCTTGACGTCTTTGCTGTGATGCCCATCTGCCATGCTACCTTGCCATGGAGCCATCCAGTTATGGATTTCAAGCTCTCCCAACTGTGAGCCAAAATAAATCTTTCCTCCTTTAACTTTTTTTTTAATTTTATTTTTTATACTGAACTCAGCACCTTGCGCTTGCCTGGCAGGTACTTATGCTGCTGAACTATCTCTCTGGCCCTACTCCTTTAACTTTGTGTGTCTTGTGCTTTGTCTCAGCAACAAGAAAAGACACCAGGAGATTTTGGTACCAGAGAAGTGGAGTTGTTGCTGTGCCTAGACCTGACTGTGCAATTGAAGAGTCTGATTGGCTTATGGGTAGAGTTTGAAAGGTTTGGAGGTGCTGGCCAAAAAGCAAGCCCCAGAATTCCTTACGTTATAACTGATGGAATATTGTGGTCAATACTCAAAAGAACAGAAGGCTGATAGAAATGCTGCTGGTAAAAAGCATGCTCAGGAGATGGAAGAAGGACTTCATAACCTATTGGACTCCGGGCAAGGTGTGTTACTCCTTGGAAGAAAGTTTTTCTGCATTTTCCTGATGTCTGTAGACTTTTCTTGAGGCTGAGATTAAGGCTAGCAGCTTAATTTATTTTGTAGAAGAAATTTCAACATAGTCTGATACTGAGGGTGTGGCATGGCTATTGTGGCTTATAGTCAGATTTATGTTGAGAATACAGAGTAAAGTTGTCCAGCAGAATGACTGAAAATGTTTTGTGTTGGGTTTGAAAGGAAACATCAATTTCAGATGGGAAAGATGAAACAGAGGTGAATTTATTGCTAAAATGACTAGGAAGAAAAATCCAGTAGAAAAGATAATCTGAGAACATCAGAAGAACCAGCAGGACTCCACCATTTTTCAGCCATAAATTTGCTAAAGTGAAAGAAAGCCTTTCCTTTTAGAAGAGGACCCTAGAACACCATGCTTCAGAGTGGCAGATGTCTAGGTCGGTTCTTCAGTATTTGTTTCATAGGTGCTTGATCCCTAGAGTCAAGAGAAAGGAGCCTGGCTGTGGCTCCAGCTGGTGGCAGACCACTGGCATTGTCCAAATGGTGCTGTTTTTAGGCACATGCAGAGTCCAAGTGTTGCAGAATCAGAAAGGCTTCTACCCATATTTCAGAAGAAGGCCTGGGAGGTCAGGCACTGTGCAACAGAGAGGGTGGTGTGTGAGCTTACATGTGAATCCAATGATGCACTGGAGATTCTAGAAAGCTGAAGAAGCCAGGAAAATCAGCTGTCAGAGAAAAGCAGAGAGGAATGAGAAAATCCAACCACTGGAGGTGCAACCATCCAACATGGCATGAGGCAGAACTACAGTGCCTTTGGAGTTTACTCTTGCCAGATTGCTTTGAATGCAGGACAGGAACTATAGGACTGAATTTTTTTAAGCTTTTGGAATGGTTATGTTTGTCTTGTGCAGTTGTATGTAGGAAGTGTTTAGCCCTTCTTTTTTCTTTTATTTATCCAGGGGCTTTCAGTTAGAGATTTGCCTTTAAATTTCAGAGAAGAATTTGGACTTACTCATTTCAGCAAGGATGAAACGCACTAGGAGTTTTACAGCTCTTAGGGATGGATTACATCCTTTTGCATTCAGTGATGTGCATGGGTTGTTGGGAAGCCAGGTGTAGAATGCTATAGCTTGCGTCTCCCCCCACAACATAAGTTATAGGTGGGGCTTTTGGAAGGGGGCTGAATTTGGAGTGCATGATGCTTGAATCAAGGCATGTCATTACTAAGTTAGTCTACTGATTGCTTTGGCATAATTTGGGTAGGACTAAAGGTTCCCCACTTTGGGTGTGAGTACTCCCATCTAAGTGTGGGTAGCTTGTATAAAGTATAAGAGCCAGAACGAGGACTGCTGTTTGTCACTTTTAACTTGCAGCCTTGCTACCTTCTCCCAGTCATGCCCTGTTTCTCCTCCATGATGTCTTGTCTGTCATTCCATCCTGTGGGAGCCAGCCAAGGATAAACAGAAACCTCTACATGCTGGAAGATATAACAAAGTATTCTTCCTTTAACTTTGGGTCTTGAGTATTTTTTTCTCTGCAGCGAGAAAAGCTACTAAGACACCATGCGAGAGCAGAGATGGTAAGTATAACTGTCATTTGTAATCAACAAAAACAGAAACAAAGGCGGGGGATAGAGCGCAGCAGCGTAAGCATCAGCCAGGCAAGTGCAAGGCCCCAATCTTGATCACTTGGTACCAAAGAAAAACAAAAAACAAACAAACAAACAAAAAAAAAACAAATCAATGAAAATAAAAGCAAATCAAATAAGAAAAGGAAAATTACACATGAGGAAGAATGTGGAGTGGTTGGAATAATTTACCTAATGTCAGGTGAGAAGCCAATAGTTCACACAAGCAATCCTATACTTCCAGCACACAAGTTCTAGTTCTAACAATTTATACTGCCATTTTGAGGGGAAGAAATTCATGAAGATGTCTTTCTCCTAATAAACAGACTGGGAAAACGTGTACCAAGATCTTTTAATATCTGTAAGACTAAAGGTAGGTTAAGGAGAAGCGTGTGATTGGATTACAATAATGGTAGACCTTTCACCTCAAGATTTTATCTGAGGTATCTGGATGTATAGAACCATATGTTGGAGCAGTGTACCACAATATCTATGTAGTGCGAGCTAAGTACTACTGTAGCTTTCTATCTTTGGTCCTGCTCATTTTATAAGAAGATGAATAATAATGTTTAACAGGATAAGTCAGGCAGTCTGATTGCAGGTGAAGAAACAATACTTTTCTTATCAGGGTAGAGCACTATTAGCAAAATAAAGTATATAAGATTAAATACCAGAATGCACTTCAAATGGCGAAGCTACAGAGAAGTTAGCTGTTGAATTAAAATGTGTCATCTTATTGACTATCTGGATGATGTCCAGAGCCAGCATCCAGAATGTTTTACTTAGTCATGAATAAAGGCATCAAAACATACAGCAGTTGTGATCAAAGGAATTCGGCGATCTGAAGAGAGGTGAGAGGTGGGTTACAGCAGTTCAGCAGGACGAGGGGAGTGTTGGCTTCATCGGACTCAGCAAGGACAGCATGCGTGGAGTCGCCCTCAGGCACAGCATCCCTGCCTCTGAAAACAAGGCACTGGCACAGCATCATCAAGATTTTGATTTTTGAAACTCATTTAAGGAGAATGTGTGTTAAGTACTTACGTGTTTTGCTCTCTCAGTAGGGGAATACTAATTGGAATGTAAAAGTAGCATTAATTTTTACCTCTCAGAAACTGCTTTTTAGAAATGTAAGCCTGTTCCCAAAACCTTTCCTCACATCTCTTCTTCCCCATTAACACTTCTAGAGTGAGATGATGCAAAACTGGTAGACACTTGGGCCAGCCAGATAGCTCAACGGACTAACACACTTGGTTTTAGGCATAGCTGAGTGTTCAGGGATCGATCCTCTGCGTGCTGGGCCAGCCCCACCCCTGGGGCACACTGAGCTAGTAATGAGGTTGGGCGTGGTGGCGTGTGCCTGTAATCCCAGCTCTTGGGAGGCTGAAAACAAGAGGATCACTACAGGTCCAGTGTACCTAGTGAGACCCTGTAGACCCTTCAGACTCTGTAACAAATACAAAAAATAACAACAACAACAAAAAAGGACTACTAACAACAACCCACTGGTACACACGTATAAAGCAAAAGGGATAACTGTAACTGGATCAGCTAGAAAAGAAAGTTTAGGGGGAAGTTAAAATAAAAAGGCAAAACAGAAGAAAACATTTAATATACTACATTTTTCTCAGAAACCATCCAAACTATGAGCTTTCTTCTGGGAGAGGACCCCTCAGACACCGAGAAGACCTCTCAGATTTCACCTTCACCATAGATACTAAATTTAGTTGGCGTTTAAGAGGTAGGCAGAGATCTGAGTTGATGTGGAGGAGTGACAACTAAAGGAATTATTAGGGCTGATAGCTAGTGGTACACCCCCATCCCAAGCCTCCTGTGTTCATAGGCGGGGTCTAGTTGAAAGAGGCAGGTTCTGCGCATGGACTTGATCCATGTAAGTCCTCCTCCTGCCTTGAGCACACGCTGCTTCCTGCTGCCAGGGCCCCTGCCATGCTGCCCTTCCCTGGAGCTGATGGATGATGGGCTGAAACTTGCATAAACTGTGAGCCCAAATAAAGTGTTCCTCTTTTAGTTTGTGGGTGTCCAGTATTTTGCCTAAGCAACAGGAAAGTAACTAAGACAGAAGCTCCAGCTGTTTTCTGCCACTTATGGCAGCTATTTCAGATAGCATCCTTCTCAGCTCCGGGTGATTTCTGCCAAGAGCAAACTGCCTCAGTTGTTTCATTTGGTTGGCTTTGATTTTAAATCCAAAATCTTCCAGAGGCTCTGATCAAGAACATTTCAACACCATGAATTGTTACCAAGGAGTGGGTATTACTGACAGCATATTTGTTTTAATTACTTTTCTCTCATGGCTGGAACAAAATCCCTGACCTCCAGAATTAAGGAAGAAAAGTTTATTCAGCTCAGTTTGTGGAAGTTTCAATCCACATTCAACTGGCTCCAAGGCAGCTGTTCATGGCAGTGGAAAACAACAAAACAGAAAGAACAAAAATGGCAGGAGCAGTGGCAGTGGAAGTAGCAGCAGCAGAGGGGAGGCTTTCTCCTTTCCTTATATTGCCTTTAGGCTGTCTATCCCAGGGTGGGTGTAGCACTCATACCCATAATACCAGCAATGCTGCCATCCACAATTCCAGCCTTGGATCATGAATTAATCACAAACTCTAGGAACCTCACCATGCTTGCATGAGGTTTTGGTGGGACAATGAGACACACGCCATATAACAGTATTTGAATTGAAAAGCTAGCTGCTGTCTAATGTCATACAAGGAATATTAGATTGTGAATCAGAGGTTTCTAACTGCTTTTGACTTGGAAAGCATTTTTCTCAGATGCACTATTATTTCTTAACCATTGAAAGATCAGGCTTTTTTTTTGTATTTTAGGAAAGGCTCTACAGGGTGTTCAGGGTCTCACTCCTAGATCAGACTCATGGTGATTCACCTGTTTACAGCCTCCCAAGAGCTGGCATTACAGGAATGTGTCACCATGCCCAGTTTCAACTGCTGTCTCAGAGTGGCCCAGGGGCAGGGCCCACACAGCAGGCTGGGAGATTGAACCCAGCCTCTGAGTTTGCTTGTAGGCACTTTAATCCACTGAGCTATTTAGCCAATAATTTTTGAATTATCTTTTTATATTTAACATAGACTTCTAAGGAGCCCTTCTTTTTTTTTTTTTTTTGGTGGAACCAGGGGTTGAACTCAGGCCTTGTGCTTGCCAGGGAAGCACTTATTCCACTGAGCTATCTTCCCCAGCCCCTAAGGAGCCCCTCTGAAGAAACAAACACACAAGACACTTCATCATTCAGGTGATATTGGGCCAGGTTAGTTCCTATCCCAGGTGGCATTTAAATCAGTTTAGCAGTGTAAATTCAGAAGCCGACAGTTATGCCATCAAAACAATGCTGAAAGCTGAAGGACAATTCTATCTTCTCATCTTACAGTTGTGCCCATTGAATGTTAGGAAATGATAGCATCTTGTGTTCACGGAGTCTGCCTTTTTCCATTTGGCGAATGAGAATTCACCCTTCATCTCTTCAGGTCTTCTTATATTTGTGCAGTTAGTGTTAACAGCCCAGCCACTCTATCTGGAAAGTATTTCTTCTATGGAATGCTGTGAGGTGGGTGCTCAGAACAATAGAAGTGAATGTAACATAGAAAAGGATTGATAAAAGCAAAATAAAATTAATAGTATGAAAGTTGAAATCCAAGGAAAACCATCATCAGGAGAATATTGTGCAAAATCTTTAGATCTGGTTCAAGTTGTCACTGCTCCTCCTTTATTTCTCTTCACCCGACAATAATGTTCTCACTAATGCATTCTGATGTCACTGCCAGTACTGAGCTTATGTGTTTTGTCCAAAGGTAATTGATTATTAAATGATGCATGAGATGATTCACATACGACCTTCACTTTAGGTGAAGGCGGTTCACGTGTTGAATAAATAAAACAATAGATGCACACATTATAAGTACTTTGTCTTAAATTTTAGAAGGATTTTATAGATCTGTTTTGGATTCCATAAGACAAAATCAAGCAGTTGTGTATGAGCTGCACAAGGTGCATAGCATTAAATGAGATATACATGCTTGTACAATAATCAGCTTTTTCTTTCATCCCACCTGCTGTACTTTAATGTAAATATCTTTGCATTAACAAATAATGCAAAGCAGATGTTTTAATTATACCTAATGTAATATAGATATAATTAATGATTTTTTAAATTAATTCCTAAAGTGGAAAGACATAAGGGTCTTTAGTTTCTCTTTCTAAGGCTAAAATATTCACTTTTTGCATAAAATACTCATAAATAGTATATTTTCTCTTTATGCTCTTGTCGTTTTAGACAAAACAAGGCCAAATATAAAAAATGCTAAACGAACTATAGGAGAATATGATATTTCAGAAGAACTGATTTTATGTGTTGCAACAGATTTTGCAAATTCCACTTTTTCTGTGACATTTATGTAAACTGTATCTGAGTATAAGCAAGTGTGATATTATTTAAAGAAATGATTAGGATTAAAAGGTATGAAGGTGATATGAAGCATGAAAATTGATTTTATTTCCTTTTGATGTGTACTTAGAAATGGAATTGCTGAGTCACAAAGTAGTTCTACTTTAAAATTTTTCTGATTACCTTTATTCACCATGATATGTAGCAGTTTCCTTAAATTATTCCTCCTGTTTCACTAAAATTTTGTGTTTTTTAATCAGCAAACTATTCTTGCTACAAAATGTTCTAAGTAAGAAAATGCATGTGTAAATTACCATGACCTTCCTTGAGTCATTCCATTATACATATTGCAATATATCATGGTATATGCATATTCCACTGTACATAAAAGTGCATTATATATCATGCTATATTCCATACATTTATACAATTTTTGTAAGTCAATTTAAAATAAGTAAATATATTTTAAAAGGTTTGTATTGTGCATCAGTGAAGAACTGGGTCAAAAACTTGTTTATTTCTCTACTTATTCTTGTGATAATGGGCAAAGTTTACTTCTGGGATAAACACCTTAAAAAAGACTTTAGAATTTGGTGTACTTTGAGGTTTATTTCATATCTCTTATCCAAATCCAAGTAATCAAGCTATTCCCTAGAACATTCAGAGAATGATTTTTAAAATTAACAATATATTAAAAAAATCTAAAAAAGAGGGGTAGCCTGGGAGATACCTCAGTAGAATAAGAACTTGGCTGACAAGCTCAAAGGCCTGAGTTCAATCCCTGGTTCTGTCAAAAAAAAATCTAAATTCATAATGCAATTCACCTTGCACAGGAAGAAAAATTATAATTATAAGCCTAAAAATTAAAGTCAGATATTTTCTAAGACAACAATATCTTGTCTATAATGAGGAAATACTTGCACACAGACTCTTCAGAAAACAGCTGCTTGCTCTTCTGTAGCTTTTGAAATGAATGCTCTCTTGCTAATTTTGATTTCATTTTGCTATTAAACCTTCTTACATAAAGTAATTTAGGATTCAATAGAGATTAATTCTTAACTTATGCTTTTTCTTTTATCTTTAGTTTTGTTCCTTGATCCTGACCTGTGCTTTTGGTGAAAATTTCTCAATATTCTTAAACATACTTGAAGTTTATTTCATATTTGTTCACAAATACCTATCTTATGTTACCATATGTTCTTGTACCTATGAACTCTTATTTATTTATTTATTTATTTATTTATTTATTTATTTATTTAGGCAGAACCAGGGACTGAACTCAGGCCCTTGCACTTGCCAGGGAAGCGCTTATTCCACTGAGCCATCTTGCTGGTCCCCTATGAACTCTTATACTTTGTATTTTACAGTACCTTAGAATACTCCTCTTTCCACATGAATATTTATAATACATAAATATATTTCATGCATTTCTTAAAGTCCTACACTAGCTGTTCATTTATCCTGAAACACTTTCCTTAGATCTCTCTCATTGCCTCTTTCTTGTCATGTAAGTCTTACTATGTATTTTACCCTTGCAAAGAGATCTTCATAGTCATTAGTGATTGTAATTTAATTTTTATTTCATTTTTGAGGTTACAAAGATCTATTAAATCATCCCTTTTTTTCAAATAGATCACAGCAGAATGAGAGCGAGCGAGTGAGAGAGAGAAATCATTACAGGTATACTTTCTATCATGATCGAAGCTAGTGAACAGGCATGTGACAATCCAGAGACCTCATAACTTTGAACACAGAGGTCAGGTTTGAATTCTATGATGGTGAAGCTCAAATTAGAGTCCTCTCTTTGCACCTGATCACCAAGTTGTACTGGTTCAACCTCAGCAACAGCTCTCAGAATTACTACAATGTTACCGATCCATCCCAACTTTAATGCCCTCATTACAGGTATCAGTTTCATTTGTGTCAATTACCACAACAGCTTTTTACCTGAGTTTTCTGGCTGTAGTTTCTTGTGCCATAAATCCTCCAAAAAAAATGGACAGGATAATTGGGCAATCCTACAACTCTAGAATTTAAAATTATTTTTCCTATGCCTGCCTTATTAAATTGGAAGGTCTTTCTTTGCTGACATTTTAGATAGATTGTTCACTACTGTATTTATAGCACTTGTGCCTGGAGAAAAGAGAAACTTAGTAAATACACAACGGCAATATATACAGAAAATATACAGTAGATTTTTATCTATGCATTTTATCCATTTTTCTGACAGTATTTTAAAATGAGGAGGGGCTTTATTATTTTCTGCCATATCTGTCATGGTTTTGAACACAGGAAATACACAGGAGATACAGTCGTTCCATTGCCATTTGGGAAATAGTAAGATTATTAAAACAAAATATATGAAAAATGAATTATTCCAATAAGTCCAAAAACACCATTACGTATTTGTTAACATAAGTAGGAAATTTGCTTCATAGATGCATAGGCTTGGTAGGATCACAGAATAGGTGCACCACTGGCTATGGTACTTTTCTATTAATTATTTGAAAATGCCAAATGATATATAATACTTCAACCAGCACATCCATCCAGAAGTGAGACAATGTGATGCATATGATATCGATAAAGCAGAAATATCTGTAATCTGTAGTTATTTTTATATAAATAGTAGGATAAACTAAAGTATCATTTCTAGGGGATCAACTGAGCTGGATTAGCAAAAGTTTGCTACTTTGAAATTAAGCTTTCTGTAGTTACTATTGGTTGGAATGTGGGAATCGGTGAGCATTCTAAGGGTCAGTCAGAGGGAAGCTCTATAAAACCCTGGAGTAGCCCTACTGCACTTAGCGTTACACAGCCAGCTACTCTGGGTTAGCTCAGACTAACCGGTGCGCAGGTATCCAAGGCCAAGCATTTGCTTTTCACTCATTCCAGGATATAAACTGTTCACTTCCGTTGTATCTCAAAGGAGACTCGATAGTGAAATTTGCAAACCAGTTCTCAGTACAGTTGGATGTTACATGACTTGGGGTCACCAAATTTTATATTCTCATTAACATCAAAAAGAATTGCCAAACTTTAATGATAGACTGCTATCAAATAGACATTATTAAAATTACATCCAGGTTTGAAAAAATATTTCTTTGATTAAATGGAAGGCACTTGTGGATCTCATATTGTTTTCTTTATGAAATTTGTATTATTTGACATGCATTGTCAGAATGGAACCTAGTAGAAGACAATGTAAGAGTACTGCTTTTCGCCTGCAAGCAGGTGCAGGGGTTGGGGGTTCGATACCCTTCCATGTCGTGCCAGCCCCCAGGACATGCTGAGATGGTGACTGAGACTGGGTGTGGTGGCACGCACCTGTAATTCCAGCGCTTGGGAGGCTGTAAACAGGAGAATCACTAAGAGTCTGATCTGATAGTAAGACCCTGAACACCCTGTAGACCCTTCCCTAAAATACAGAATAAAAAAAAAAGAGTAGTTTCACATTAGAAACAATGACTTTAGTCACAAATAGTGAGAATTCAGATTGACAAAAAAGCTCATTGTGAGGCTGGGGAGATGGCTCAGTGGGATAAGCACTGCCCTGGCAAGCAGAAGGGCCTGAGTTCAATCCCCAGTTCTGCAAAGAAAAAAAAAGCTCATTGCTTGAGAAAAATAGGGTAGCTTAAATTTAAGATATAGAAAAAGAAAACATCAAGGCCAGGAATTATATCCTGTCTTTGTGACTTTTCTGATTGCTGAGACAAAATACGTGAGAGCCAAAGTTAAAGAAGAAAAGATGTTTTTAGCTCATAGTCCTGAATGAGCTGGAGCCAAGACAGGGTGGCCTGGTATACAGGTTCTGCAGAGGAGGCCATTCCAGGCAATCAGCAGTGAAGCAAACAAGGTATCTCAGCAGTACCTTTTTGGCCCTTTTATATGCTAACTAGTCTACCTACAATAGGGCGGTATCAAGCCAATTGGAGAGCTGATTTAGTAATTGCCCATCCTTGCACCATGATTGGTTCAGCCACACAAACACTCTAGATTCAGCCACCGCTGAAAAAGCCCCACCTATGACCATGTGAGGTTTGGGGAGAAGAAATCCAGACACAGCCCATAACATGCAGAACTCAACGTGGCCCCAGATTCCCTATATAAAAGCATCTTCCTACATAGTTAAAGGAGATGCAGCCCTCACCAATTTCAGAATTATTTCCTCAAAGTTTTACAGCCCTAAAGAAAGGAAGAACTTTACTCAGTGCTCTATAGATTCATATTAAGGGAGATGCTGAATTGGTACAATGCAGGATACTTTCTCACAATAAGTGAAAGGGGAATTCTGCATCAAGATATGGTTGAAAGAATTATAGGCAATGTAATCCTTCTCCCAAGGATGCTAAGTCTTAAAAGGATGCAGGTACTCTATATCTCAGTGTTCTGCATCATAGATACAACCAAAAGTGGAGCAGAAAACATTTGAAAGAGACATTCCAGGAGAAACATATAAGACTTCACTTTTATTACATCCTACTTAGTACAGCAGGACAACTGTTTGCACAGCATTTATACTGTGTTATATATTATAAGTGATGTAAACATGATTAAAAGCACACAGGATGTTGTGAGACTGTGTATAGTTTATATGCAGTCATGCCACTTTATGCAAGTGACCGAAGTGTCCTTGGTGCTTGGTATATGAGGGAGTCCGTGGAAGTCATCTCTATGGATATTAAGGTATGTCTGTCCTTCTTAGAGAACTTTTGGTAATTGAATCTGCAATGCTTATCACCAATGATTCGGTTATTACAGAGGTCGTCTTATCAATTTCTCTTATGAATTTTATGTTGGTTACGAACTTACAAAACTTAAAATATGATAAAACAATATTAATTGCAGTTAAATAATTAGGGCCTCACAACTCCAATAGAAATGCAAATTGCAAGAGAGAGAGAGAGAGAGAGAGAGAGAGAGAGAGAGAGGACAGCAATGATTATTGATATGATATTAGAAGCAGTTTGTTTTTAGAAGACCAGAATGATAGGGATTCCAAGCATGGCCCTAGTATTACACATTGCTATCTTCAGTGCAGTTGCTTAGTTCATTAGGTATCGACATACAATTTGACAGACCTTGCAAGACACAAAAGTTACATTTGTTGTTATATAGGTCTTGCTTTATCTTGGTCTTAACCATCCAGCAGAAAAGTATAAAAACAAGGTATAAAAAGTAAAGCCATATTAATATGCTGAGCTGTAAAAGGCTCAAGTCAACAACTTCTGACATTGCCAGTGCTATAGATAACCCACTACTATTATGGACTGCTGGACTATATTGGATTTCTTTGCTGAAGTCATGCAACCACAATATATGAATAGCGATGGAATACACACCTCTGACAAAAGTAAACAAAAAAGGGGGATATAAAAGAAGAACCATTTTGTAGTGAAAAATTATATGTATCTGAATATACAAAATAGTTAGCATAGATATATAGCTACTTTCTTTTAGTTCAATGAAAAGAAAGTTTTAAACAAATAGTGTTTAGACAAGATCTCATGTCTGCATCTTGTACTATGAATAACTACTACAAAGAAAATAATATGCAATGTATTAATTATTGTAACTGTCCTTCCTGTTTTAAGACTCTCATTGCTATTTCTTTCTCAATAAAATTATTTCAAAAAACAAAAAGTAAAAAGAAAAAAAAAGAAGTGCAAATTGGGATAGGCCCAACTTGGAAAGAAATTTGATGTTACAAATATTCTACTGGATGTGGCAGCTCACCTGTAATCCCAGTATTTGGGGGCATCCTTGCAAGTTCAAGAATAAGCTTCAAGGTGAGCTCAAGGCCAGCCTGAGCTGCATCGTGAGACCCTGTCTCAAAAACAAAACAAAACAAAACAAACAAATAAATATTTAAAATGTTTCACACTTTTTGCATTCTAATAAAATAATAAAAATGTGAATGTATATTTACATAAAACATTTTATATAATTTTGAATAAGGAAAACAAATGTTGAACAAAGGGGATTTTCTTGAAAATAAAATATAAACACAAGATAACCTAACACCCTGAATTTTGGAAATACTTTTAAAGAGTTGAGTGGAAACAACCACTCTTATAAACTGTTGTTAAAAGTGTAATTCATACAAACTTACTGGAAATGAATTATAATAATATGCCATAAGTGTAAACAAAATTTTAATGTAAATATGATTTAGTAAATTATCTTCTATAAATTTTCTCAATAGACATTCTTGCATGTATTCAGAGTACATAGTAACATTGTTTAGAAGAGAGCATGTCTAAACATAAGAGAAATTCCCGGGCTGCAGGTATAACTCAGCAGTCTAAGCGCTTACCTAGGCAAACGCAAGGACCCGGGATTGTACCCCTGGTACTACATGTGTTGCTGTCCTTCCCTTGGTGTGCCACGCTGGCCACTGAGGACAGGTGTGGTGGCCCATGACTGTAATCCCAGCACTGGGGAGGCTGAAACAGGAGGATCCCTAGGAGTCTGAACTGCGTGATGAAACTCTCTACCAAATACATTTAAAAAAAAAAGTAAAATTCCCATAATGGAATGCTGAATAAGCAGAACAGTTAGAATGAAAAGATTTGTATATTACTTTGCACATTATATTAAGTAAATAAGTATATCTTAAAATACTCTAAGATAGCTTCACTTATCACACTATTTTATTTTATTTTACTAGATGGAACTCACAGTGATTTTCCTGTTTACAGCCTCCCAAGTGCTGGGATTACAGGCACGCGCCATCATGGACAGACTCCATTGCTGCCTCAGTGCGCCCCAGAGGCAGGACCAGCACAGGAAGCCTGGGGATCAATCCCCCAGCCCCTGTACCTGCTTGCAGGTGCTTTAATCCCCTGAGCTATTTGGCTGGCCCTATCACACTATTTGAATATACACATGTACATTATTTTCCTGGTAAAATACATAAGCAATAGACAATTTGTACAGAAGCCAACACTGCTATTCGCTAATAAGCAGTTTCTCTTTCTTCTGGAAACACACAGGCGTTTACACAGTCTGAATTTCTTGCAAGAACCATGAGCCATCAAACTAGTTATATCAAATGAACTGTAAGACTCACTTTTGAACTGACAAAAATGAAAAGCCCTTTAAAAACTCTACCATCCCTTTCTTCTTTTGCAGTCTGCTTGTGAAAGGTCCTGAGCTGAAGTGATAGAGCCACACGATGAAAGTGGCTGGTAGCTGACTCAATTACCAGGACAGATGCCCGAGAGTTATCAGACCCTGGGAGAAGTTTACAGGGACAAGTAATAAAACCTTACTGTGCTAAAATGCTATTTAAAAAAATAACTAAATAATAAACTTATCTGAACTTTTATAAGTAGCTGATTTGTAAATCATTGTATTTAATGTAGGTGTTCTGCTACACCACTTAGATCTTAATTCCCAGTGGCTCAACTCCATCAGGAATCTACTTTCTGTGCATATATTACTGTATGATAATTCTTCACTAATATAATGATAGCGGTGGACTCTCATGCAATACCATTAACCAGGGGCCCAGGGTTTCTGAGTTACAGTATCTTTTCTCAATAGCTTTTGTGGATATTCAAGTTCAGTTTAAAAGAAGTGGTCCAGTGTATGGAGAATTCTACATAGGAGACATTTATGGGAAGGCCTGGGGAATATATATCACCACTTAGTAAAATTAGCTTGAACACTGTTGTGTGGTCCTACGTAAGTGTCAGTGAGTCTAAAAGTGGGGTGAATTGACTGTACTGTTATGGTTTAGATTGACAGTATCTCACAAAGGCCCACATACTCAGAAGAGGAGCTTTGGAAGTTAATTGGAATAAAGGGGTGCAGTACTCTTTAGTGAATTTATCCTTTGATGGGTTTAGCAGCTCAGCGTATAGTTATAAGATACTGGCAGTGTGACCTGTAAGGGCATAGCACCCCCATCAGCATCTCCCTTCTCCCTGTATCCTAGTGTGAGCCACTTGCTTCTCCCCAGGCCTTTCCACAGTGCTGTTTGTGCCCAGGCACCAGCCAACCATGAACTGAAACTTCTAACGACAGTAAGTAAAAGCAGTAAATAAACTTTTGCTTTCAATTGTGAGTGCTGGCTCTTTTGTAATGTGAAACTGACACAGAGATTTGAGATCAAAGAAGTGGGGTTTTGCTGTGACTGCCCTTGATCATGTGGTTCAGAAGCCTTTGGAACTTGTTTGCAGGAGGAATGTGGAAAGGTGTAGAGGCGCTGGATGGAGATGCTCTCAAGTTTGACGGGAGGTTCTGGTCAGAGGTCAGAAGACAATAATGCTGATAGAAATGAAGAGAGTAAAGGCCAAGCTTCTAAAGTTTCAATTGACAACAAAGACTCCATTGGCAGCAGGGTTAGAGGCCATTTATATTATACTAAAGCAGAAAGTTTGTTGATATTTTGTCCATGTCCTGATACTTTGGGGGAGACTGATGTTAATGGCTATAGTCTAATTAATCTAGTGGATAAAATTTTAAGGCAGCTCAATGTTCAGAGTTTTGCATTACTTTTTTTGGCTGCTATCAACCAGGTTTATACTGAAAAACAGAAGCAAAATCCCACTTTAAAAGTATTCCTTCCTTCCTGCCTTCCTGCCTTCCTTCCTTCCTTCCTTCCATCTCTTCTCCTTCTCCTCCTCTTCCTCCTCCTTCCCCTTCCCCACCTCCTTCCCCTTCCCCAGCCCTCTCCCTCCCCCTCTCCCTCCTCCTCTTCCTCCTCCTCCTTCTTCTTCCTCCTCCTTTTCTCTCAGAAAGAAGCCTGAAAAATTGGATCAGAGAACAGCATGGTTATTGAAGACAATTGCATTAGAGTAGCCAATTGGACTGGGGAGATAGCTTTGCATGGCAAATACAAGGACCTGGGAATGATCAGCAGTACCACATGCATTGTTGGCCACACAACATGCCAGCCACTGACACTGGGTATGGTGGTGCACAACTGTAGTCACAGTGCTGGGGAGGCTGAGGAAGGAGGATAATTATGAGTCTAAGCTGTGCAGCAAGACTCTGTACCAAATAAATAAATAAATGTGTAAAAGGAAAAGAAATAAAATAGCCAAGTATTTGGTATTAGGATAGTAGGAAGGTGCCTAGAAAGTCTCTCAATTATCACAAAGACCACAAAGAGGCTAGGGAGATAGCTCAGTAGAATAAGCACTTGCCTGGCAAGCACAGGGGCCTGAGTTCATTCCCCAGTTCCTCGAAAGAAAGAAAGAAAGAAAGAAAGAAAGAAAGAAAGAAAGAAAGAAAGAAAGAAAGAAAGAGAGAGAGAGAGAGAGAGAGAGAGAAAGAAAGAAAGAAAGAAAGAAAGAAAGAAAGAAAGAAAGAAAGAAAGAAAGAAAGAGAGACCTCACATTTCCCTAAATAAAGAGTATCAAAAGGTGACGATAAAGTATATTGAAAGTCATTGTCTTGAGAAGAGCACCCCAGAGCATCCTGCGTGCACAGTGTTCAGCCAGCCAGGCACTCAGGGTCCTCTGCAGTCATGATCCAAGGGGCCAAGGCTGTTGCGAGAGCAGGTTACAGACCTCAGCCTCATTAATGTGGTGCTGGTTTTATAGGTATGCACCATGTGAGAGCTGTGGAATCAGGGAGGCTTTTATCTAGATTTTGGAGCAGACCTGGGAAGGCATGTATTCCCCTGAGAAGGCAGTGGGCAAAGCTATGAAAATACAGCAGAGACTTCAGAAAGTGGAAGATTCAACTGATGTGAAACATTGCTCAGTCACTTTGTTTTTGTCTTGGAGCTACTAACTATGGAATGATACCTCTACAAGTGGCAAATAAGCTGTCCAACTTAGAGTTATAGGGGGCTCAACATTTTCTCAATGCAATGAGAAAGTGGCTAAGATGGTACATGCAGGAATAGGAGGTAATGAATTATGCTCAACAATTGCCTTAGATGAAGAAGTTCACTTTTCATTATATAATCAGTTTTTATTGTTTGACTTAAAAAAATCAGAGGCATATAATTTTTGAATAAGTATACTCACAAATATAACATGATAAAATGGTCTTTACATGGGGACTTTTTGCTTTAATTTTGTTAGTTTAATATTAAAGTAAATATATGTCTTTTATAGAAATGTAAAGAATAATGCAGAAGCTGAATTTCTGAAATAACCACCAGAAGTCCACTATAATTACCTTACTAGATTAAGTCAGATTATCAGCTATATTTCATCCAAATGCTATCCAGACAGCAGAATGATACTCTGTACTGAATGAAGACTGGTCAGGATATATTATGTATTACAATAACATTTCCAGGCACTGGTATCATTTTAGATCTTCTAATGTTATTCAGAATACTATCTATTTTAGTCATGAAAATGTATAATCCTGCACTAAAGCACAATTGAAGAGCTAGCTGTCTCACAGACTACTGAAGGCTAGAATTAGTTTTTGTTTCTTTATTTTAATGTCCTGGTGTTCCTCCCCAAAGAACTCCCTCTGGAACACTCAGAGTCAGAGTGTTATGAGCCCAGCCAAGATTCCAAATGGTGAATGTGCCTGCCTGCTATTGAACACCTCCAGATCCTCAATTCCCTTGAGCCCAAGGCTGTTATCCTTAACAGTGGTGGACGCTCACTCCAAAAAGGATCCAAGGAGAGGAAATTCAGAGAAATTAATTTTCCAGTTAGCTGTAAAAACTAGAGCTGTACAAACCAAGGCTATGATTTCCTCACATCTAAAATGAAGAAAATGGACTAACTCTAACTTAAAACCCAGACTCTATAGTGAAAGTAATCCTTCTTTAAGAATCCACACATTTGGGCCAGTGAGATAGCTCAGCAGACTAAGCATCTTCTTGGGCAAGCACAGGGACCAGGGTTCAATCTCTGGCTCCACTTGCCATGCCAGCCCTTCCCTCGGGCAGCCTGAACTAGTAACTGAGTCTGGGTGTGGTGGCACGTGCCTGTAATCCCAGTGCTGGGGAGTCTGCAAACAGGAGGATCACTAGGAGTCTGGGCTATATAATGAGACCCTGTACCAAATACATAAAATTTAAAAAATCTACAAATTTAATGGTTTCTCACTTTTATAGAAATTATTTCTTTCCTCTTTACCCTGTGGTTGTGTGCAAAAATGTCTCCTTATGTCTACTACAGCATAACTGCCCTAAACTGCCATAAGGCAGAACCTGGGTACATAACTTAGTCTTCCTTGGTATCTAACACAGAACACTTAAAATTGTAGGAGTTAATGGAAATTTAAATAATAAATAAGGGCATCCATTTTCAAGTTGGGAGTCAGTGTACTGAGCTGGTTTTTCTGATGATTGTAATAAGCTAAAGTCTGAAGCAGTGATTGTGAAAGGAAAATTCTAGAACCAATATACTTAATGGATGACGTTCCCTGGCCAATTGCGGAATAAAGATTCAATAACTCCACAATATTCCTCAGGCCTAGAATGCTAATGGCTGAAAATTGGCTGAAACACAGCACTCAAGTACCTATGACCCGGAGAAACCTCCTGATTGCATATCGTATTTATAACAGCAATTTTCATTTATATTCACTCCTCGGAACCTTGGCCTTCCACTGCATTGACAGCTTGTCAGCAGTAAACGCTATCAAGGAGGGTATTCCCTTTGGAAAACTTCACACAGCTTGTGTCACTAGTAAGGAAGAAAGAAAAACATAACAAGCTTGTTTTCCCCAATTAGCAAAGATATGTAGGGAGTCTTGTGCAGCTGGGCAATTGGCAATGGAGGAAGCTAGCTTTACGGTGTATGAAAGCCTCTCTCATTTGAGTTGAAAAATCCAAAAACTCAGTGTTTACTCTTCACTTTCTCCTAAACGTTTTATAAATTTTTCTTTTATAACTGTAGTAACAAAAGAGTCTGTTTGTCTGTGTGATCAGAAATCAAAGGAAAATCATCAACATAAATCTTGACTAGGTACATTTTATACACACACACACACACACACACACACACACACACACACACACTCCATTCCCTTGTGGCATATGGGTTTTCTTTTGTGTGGTGTTATGTAAGAAATATGAACTTTGTAGTTTTTACACTAAATTTGTAATTGTTATACATTAGTATAAAATCTAACAATTATAGGCTGTGAATATAGTTAGACTACTATTGGGTTCTCAGTTCCCTCATAAATAATGATTATAATAGTATTCTTTTTGTTGTCATATAATCATTTTGAGGATTACTATATAACCATTGGTGAAATTATAAAATCCAGAGCAGCATACAAATATAGGTGAATGCATGGTCATACTGCATCACCACTATCAGAGAAAAATACCTCCCAATTTCTCACAGTCAGAGGTAAAATTGAATTTTACATCTTCACTATGTTATGCAATTAATGAACCATTTTCAACTTTTGAAAATTTTTGCCACATTTTATGATGCTATATTATCTTTTTCCAATTTGATGATAAAAGTGAAACAGAAAATTCTTTAGGGAGTTCTCCTGTAATACCAACCACTATCAACATTATGGAGTTCTTTAAATCTAGTGTTTCCTACTCTAGTCACACCACTTTAGGTAGGTCATTAAGGGACACTCTGTTGAGAGGTTATTTTGGCTGATCTTTGAAAGAATGAAGCAGAAATCTGGAACAAGATAAGAGGAAAGGATTCTCGGGATGTGAAAATACAGAGTCAAAAGGCCCTGAGCCAGGAGGTGTCATTGTTTTCAAGAAATACCAATAAGTTCAGCTGAAGTCAAATAAGAGAGAAGGAGAGGGAAAGACATAAGCAATTGTCTGTGTCACTCCTCAGAGATCATGGTGTTTGTACCTTATTCTTAGAGCAGTGAAACAACACTGAAGTCCACACGATCTCATTTGCAACTAAGTGCCTCATTTTCCTTCCCCTGTGGAGGATAAAAGTAAAGGTGAGGCTAACAGTTTCCACAGAGATCAGACCTATGAGCACCTGGATAGAGGCAGTTAGGGTACTGAAGCATAGTCACCTATGGAAATATTTTTAGGTTGCTGTCCACAGCTATGTTAGCTGAATGCAAGGACAGAGAGAAAAATAATAGTACTTAAAATAGTTTAGCTTCTGGTTTCAGCAAGGGTATTCAGGAAAGACTTAAGGAGAAGGCAGTTTAGAGGTTAAAAAAAATTAGGAACTTGGACCCACATATATTGTTTGTGTGCTTAGGAATCCAAGGGCAGAAGGTGAATCATCTCGTGGGTATGTGTGTCTTGTGTTCTGCTAATAGCAACGTTAACACTCTCACCATCCTTCTTGTATGCCAGGCGCAGGTCTGCATGTCAATGTGTGCCAGCTCATCTAAATGGTTACCAGTGCTGTGCAGTATAGCATATGCCTCGCTGCATCCTGACCTCAGGTCTCGGGACAATTGAGAAATTAGAGCTTAGCAAAGAGACTATAATAATCCCCTAGAACAATATATGAAATAGTTCTAGGTTAGACTAAGACCTTCAGTAACATCATGTCCAGATTATTTTACTAATTTTCTATCTTGCTGTCACATTAAATAGACATGTTGACTTTTTAATTCATTGTTATTGTCTGATGGCTGCAACTACTTTAAAAATCAGGACCTCACAAATTGGAATTCAAGGCAAGATGAGTGAGTTCAACCCAGTTAAGGAGGAGACATTTATCAGGGAGGAACTTGTTCTCTAAGGAGAATCCAATCATACTGATGACTCCTTAAGTCTCATTGGACTGATTTTATTTCTCTAAGGAGTTAATGAAAGAAATTATCTCTTTTCACATTCCTTGCATGGCTTTTAATCAAGGGATTTGCAGTTGATGTACTATGCGAGGCAACTGAAAAGGGAATTGTACATTGGGTTAAATCATGAATGGTTGAAATTGCCTAAGGACAAAAAAGAGAAAATTCTTGTGACCCCTCACAGGGTGCACTTGTGATTTCTATATGTATGTCCTTTTATATTTGCAAGGATCCCTTGGAAATTATTTTATATAATTTCACAAGATTCTGAAATTATGTTTGTAAATACAATGAATTATAGTCCATAGCTCCAGATTGCTACAACATAATTGATCTTTTCCAGGAAGTCAACTTCTCTATTAAAGGCAAATGTTAAGAGTAAAAAAAAATTCTATTAACAAAAAATACTTTTGAAAGGACTTGTGTTTCTTTTGCTACAAATGTGTAAAACTGGGGAAAGCAACACAACTTTTTCTAGAGAAATAATCATCAGTTGTAATTTGTTTTAGTTGCATGACTCAATTGCTTTTCAAATTAGTAATTTTAAAAATTACACATTGATTCTGTAAAACTCATCATGATACCATAACTGCAATTATTTTGCATCAGCCACTCTTAGGTCTAGAAAAAGAAACATTTTAAGTTAATGAGCAAGTTAAAGAAGAAAGAAAGCCTTCAGAGAAAAATTATAAGAAGCAGTTCCCCTTGGACCTGTTCTGAACCATTAATACAGGAAACTTCAAAGCTCTTTGCATATTCAAAGAACTTACTGTGACACAGGCAATTTCACAGGGTAGCACTTCATTGATAAATAGCTTAGCATGGGATTTTTCATGCAGTAGGCAGAATATATATTATTGACTTGTATTGCTGGCAGCATGGGATATAGCAAGTAGATTAGTGCACACAGTTTCTTTTGGAATTTGGGGCTCACCATTCTGCAGTATGATATTCTAAGTCTAGCAGTGCTGTTAGAATGAAAAGCTTAGAGTGGTAAGGCAACTGGTCAACTGATCAAGATACGATAATCTAAGTAACCAGAACAAAACTGAAAGCATCACTTTTGACACTAAGTTTGGCACCAGATTGGTACCTAATGATTTATTTCACAGTTTATTGTTTGCTTACAAGTTTTGCAGAATGATGCTTTGAAGAATCCTATTGAGGACAAAGTTTCTAACAGGGGAATACTCATTGTTTTCTGGTGCTTAAATTTTTTGATACATATACATAATGAGGACAGTATGTATTATGTTACTGTGCTGCTGAGAGAGTTTAGATCAAGTATGGGCAGGAAACTGCACAGAAAGCCATGAGTTCTCTCTTCTGAGAAGAGGACAGGATCTCTTCAGGACCTCCACAGTCTTTGCTGATTTTGCCTCCCCTGCTGTGTGCTGAGAGGGGGAAACTCTTGCTAGGACTATGCTTTCTACTTAGAAATGCCCTCTTTTTGCCTGTCATGTTTCCTGGCTGCTGTTCTATTTGCCCTCTCTTTGTATAGACAGATTTGTTCTCATAGTGTTTATGGACAGGATATCATGTCTGCATCTTGTACAGTGAATAACCACTAAGATAACAATACGCGATGTAATAATTATTGAAACTGTCCTACTCATTGGTTTTGAAACTGTCTCATTGCTATTTGTCTCTCAATAAATTTATTAAAAAAATGAAATCCCCTCTCTTCTTCTTCCCTGGGAACAACAAAACTTATTTTGTAAGACAACATCAATCCCTCCAGTCAGATATAATTTTTCTTGTGAGCAAAATTATCACCTTTTGTCATCGACACTGTCTCATTTGCTATAGGCGTACACTAAAATTCTCCCAAACCAAAAATATACCAAGGACACTTACCAGGGACCTATCTATTTGGTGGTTCTCATTGCTATTCCATTTTTTTTCAGCGACTCCCATTAGACTGTCAGAAATTTTCCTTGGCTTCTCACTTTCTCAGCTGTTTCTTAAAATTCAACTAATTCCTTAAGAAAAAATAAAGTTAGTGTACTGAGTACTGTGCTTACCTACTGGGCTTCTCTGTGAGCTGGCTGCACAAGTCTGATGGCCTTGGAAGATATAAATTCGTTTAAGCAGATTCTTTTAAATGTCATTTCTGTGTTTTCTATCTGCCTCTGAAGAAAACTTATTCTAGGAAAAGCTTGCCCACCCTTACTGGCACTAGAAATGATTACTGTTAGGCTTCACAGTAGCAGAAGCTAGCAAAAATCACTGGTCCATTACAAGGAAGAAGCTGAATCCATCCCACGAACATGACGCTTAACACAGTATGTAGGGCATCAGCTTTTCGTTTGGTTTCAACAAAACTAAATTAGTACAATTCCATGGTCCTACCATCCTATGTTAGTGTTGTCACTCAACAGCTATATCTCAGACAGCATTTCCTTTTTATTTTTAGTTCTCAAGGAAAAATGATATACAAGAGAGTTTGCAGTCTTCCTGTAATATACTTGAAAGTGAAGGAGAAATATGCATTTGTTACTTTAAGTCAAAAAGTAGATTGTGGAGTCATTTGTTATTATGAAATAACTTTCCTATTTTAGTGCCTTTCCTGTCACTGGGACAAAATACTACACACACAACAGAAAGGAGGTAAGGTTTATTTTGGCTAACAGCTTCAGAAATTTTCTTCCATGGATGGAAGACTCCAATAATAGGGCAGAAAGCAGTGGCACAGAAGAGGGAAAGGAGTTGCACCCATAACAGCCAGGAAACAGAGAGAGAAGGGAGAAGTGCGAGACAGGAACTCACCCTTGCACATTGCAAGCCAGTGACCACCCCTCACTAGTCCTCACCTCCTAACACCACATTCAGTTATTAAACTCATCCGTGGGTGATTTCCCTGATGAGTGTAGTGACTGCACGACACAATCACTTTCTTTGTTTTTCCATGTATTCTATAATAAAATTTATTTATTTATTATTAATTTATTGAGAAACAAATAGCAATGAGACAGCTTCAAAACCTATTAGTAGGGCAATTTTAATAATTAATAATTGAATATTGCTGTCTTTGAAGTAGGTATTCATAATACAAGTGCAAATGTGATATCCTGTCCAAACACAATTAGTACAAATCTTTCTTTTCATTGAATTAATAAAAAGTAATTGTATATCTATCCTAACTATTTTGTATACAAAGATACAAAGTGGTCCTTCCTTTGTATCCACTTTTTTGTTTAAAGTTTTGTCAGAGATAGGTATTCCATTGTCATTCAGATATTGTAGGTGAGGCAGTTCAGCAAAATAATCCAATATAGTCCAGTAGTCCATAATAATAGTGGGTTATCTGTAGGACTGGCCATGTCAGAAGTTGTTGACTTGAGCCTTTCACAGCTCAGCATAGCAATATGGCTTTACTTTTATACTTCATTTTTATACTTTTCTGCTGGATGGTTAAGACCAAGATAAAGCAAGACTTATATAATGAGAAATGTAACTTTTGTATCTGACAAGGTCAGTCAAATCCCCTTGGGATTTACCCTGAAACCCTGTACTGCAGTTGGTAGATGCTTTATTGGTGTCAGCCATGTGGATGAGTCACGCACAGTCACTTTCTGTGTACATGAGAACTTTGGGACACATTTTACATCCAATTAATAACACTCTTCTAAATGAACGGAAGCAGATCTGCCACACAATTTAGTTTAAATTGACAAATAGTAGAGTATGAAAGAGAAAAAAATGGAGTCTCTCATTGTGTACATTGACACCAGAAACTGTAATAAAATCAATCAGAAATCAATTATTTTTATTTCACAAACTCATGCTTCTTCTGAAAGGACAAGCATGAAGAGGTGAGCAAAGCTATCATAATGATTAGCCAGATTCCCTCTGCTGTTTAGACACTACTCTATTGCATTAGTCTGTGAGAATCCACCCCTTTACTCTGTTCTCATTTGTAAGTTTATCTACATGGGCTCAGAAGATCTGCTCTTTCTATCACATCTGAGTTTTGATGAGTGTCAGCAGAACATTACTCACAACTGTGGAATTTCTCTGCAGCAGAATAATCAGAGTAATGTCACAGGGACTGCTATTGCAGGAAAAGAAGTGTGTCTTTCAGTCAAAGAAACAAGCAGAACCCCTTGATCTTACTTTGGAAGACAAATAAAAATGCCACAAAGCTTTGGATCTTCCCCTCTGAAATGAAGATGTGTATGTTCTCTGTGGAGGCTGCTCCTACAACTTATTCTCTGGAATGAAAACCATATGGATCAGAGCAACCAGATTAAAGCTACCTGTCTGCAAATATGAAAGCTTCTCGTTGAGGTTTTTACGATACTTGTTATACAGGAAAACAGTTGTCCAAAAAGTAATGCCATAAATGGGTACTGACATAACAGAGTATTCCAAGAGCATCCTTAGAAATCTGTGAAACATCGATGGTGGAATTTTTACTGGAAGGTAAAAAAAATTGTACCAGACATGAACTTAGACAGAAAGTAATGTATCTAAGATACTAATGGATTAATAGGTTCTGAGGCAAAAATTTTTCCATTTTTTTTATTGATTGCAAAGGGCAGATGCTACATGACAAACACCAATGTGGGCCCAAGATAATATTGATCCAGATGTAAGCACAGTTAAGCATGTGAACAAGATACAGAAAAAAATATTTTTCAATTTGTTAGTAATGGGATTTGTGACTCGTTAATATGTGTGATCTTTTTCAAATATTGAAAATTTGTGAAAATAATTAGCTCTGATGTTGAGGCATAAGCCAAAATCAAAGACACATTTCTGAATTTCTTTGTGAGGGAATGAACTGCTATCGGCCTAGTATTTTTAGATGGCTTTTTTTAGTTGGATCCAATGGCTCAAGATTAAGGTATTAAACATGAGCTCCCAAAGAAGCTTTCAGTGATGCAGAATTTTTAAAAATATTGTTGATGTGGATGATAGCAAAAGTAATTAATCTCAATCAGCATGAGATCAAATAATGATACATGGGGAACAATGAACTGCTGTAGGAAACAGACCTTATGCTTAACCACAGCATAGCACAGTACTGAATTTCAGAGCAAAACATTTTTATTAAAATTTCCCAAAAATAGTTTTAAGAACTTATGTAGTTCAATGAATTCTGGATAATTTCCATTTCTTCCTTTCAAAATTGTGTGTGTGTGTGTGTGTGTGTGTGTGTGTGTGTGTGTGTGTGCAGAACACTTGCTTTTTGGTTCATAAGTCTCCACATCAAGAGGTGACACAACTCATATTTTGTAAGCACTGTCACCAGATCCTTCTCAAAGAGCCCAGTCGGGTGAAGTTAAAACCACTATCTTCAGTAAATGAGCAAAATATCTTGAATGGTGGATGCAGAGAAATACTCATGACCAAGAATGTTTTCTTTTTTAAAATTAATTTTCTTGAGAAACAAATATTAATGAGACAGTTTCAAAACAGGTTAAAAGGACAGTTACAATAGTTAATATGTTGCACATTGTTGTCTTCATAGTAGTCATTCACAGTACAAGATGCAGACATGCTATACCATCCAAACACTATTAGTACAAATCTTTCTTCTTATTGAACTAAGAAAGTAGCTGTATGTCTATCCTATTTTATATAGATAGATACAAAATGGTCCTTCATTTATATGGCATGAAATACCCATCTATGACAAAACTAAATAAAAGGACTTGTGTAAATAACGATATTTTTGAAAACACAGATGAATACATACGGTTAGAAAAATTGATTTGAAAACTATAAATCAAAGGTATGTGGAGCTATTAAAACATGCACATTACAATACTGGGATAAATTGGAGGAAATCTCCCATAAGTAAAGGTTATTTTGAATACAACCAAGTGATACATGAGAATTACGTAGGAAAATTTGAAGAGAAGAAAATCTTCTAAAATATTCCTTCTTTCGGGCCTGGGGAAATATCTTGGTGGTCTACGGGCCTGCTTGGTAAGTGCAAGGACCTGAGTTTCATTCCTGGTACTGCATGCTAGGAATGAAAGAATGAAAGAAAAAACTCCAAATACTAAACAAGAAACATAAAACATGGGCCTCATACATGCTAGCGTTTGTACCCCTTAGGTGTTCACTGCTCAAAGCCTGAGCATATTTCCTTTTAAGAGTTACAGAAAAAAACTAAATTATTGTATTTGAACTTAAAAATTATTTTTATGAAAATGTAAAAGGCTCAGTTGATTAACGCTCCTGCTTAGACAGATGCAGGGACCAGGATTTGATCCCCAGAATGCCATGCTATGCTGGCCCCCAGGGCATGCTGAGATGGTGATTGAGACTGGGTGTGGTGGCACGCACCTGTCATCCCAGCATTTGGGAGGCTGAAAACAGAAGAATCACTACAAGTCTAAACTGTGTAGTGAGACCCTGTAGACCTTATACTAAATACAAGAAAAAAAGAAAGACAGAGAAAAAGAAAGAAAGGAAATGAAAAGAAAAAATAAATGAATTTGACAAGCTATTAAGTAGACTCAAAAAAGGAAGAATCAAAATAAAACTATAATAGGAGAAGAGACAGTATAGCTGATAGAACAGAGGACAAAGTGTTATGATAACATACCATGAGTAAAATTATAAGACAACAAACTGACTAGCTCAGAAGAACTGGATTAAATTCTCAGGAATATACAATGGGTCAAAACTGAATAATGAAAAAGTAAATAATGAAAAATCAGAAAATTGGCATAGACTAATGAAAGCTAATATGATAACATTAATATCATATTAATGTTATCAAAACCACCAAGGAACAATAATGAACATAAAAGTGCCACCAGAGACTAGATGGCTTCCCTGGAAAATTCTATCAAATATTTAAAGAAAAATTAAAATGAAGCATTCTCAAACACTTAGAAAAAAATTGGGTAGGAGGAAACACTTCCAAACTTAGCATATAAAGTCACCATAATCCTAAAGGCAAAGATAAATAAGGACATTATAAGAAAGGAAAATTGCATGCTAATATTCTTGATGAAACTTGATAAAAGTATACTCAACAAAATAAAAACAAATCATATCCAACAGTACATTAAAATGATCGTGCACCATGGCTAAGTAAGATTTATTCACAATACCTAAGCATGGTTAAACATAGGCAAATAAATCAATGTGATACAATAACAGAGTGAAAGGTAAAAATCATGGATTATTTCCACAGATACAGATCAAAAGCTCTAGACAAATTTTAACAGATCATTTACCAAAAGACTGCCTCAGCATTATGTAATAAAGATAAAGTCAAGCCTCCAGTTAACATTAAATCAACAGTAAATAGTTGAAAATATTTTCTCCAACATCAGGAGCAATTTAACTGTTGCCATGCTAACTACCCTAGTTAGAATAGTACTAGAGATACTAGCCAAAGCAGTTATGAGAGAAAATGAAATAAAAGCTATCCAGATTACAAGGCAATATTTTAATTATCTCTATTTGCAAGTGAAATAATCTTATATACAGTAAATTGAATTATTTCACCATAAAACTTTGGAGTTAATAGATAAATTTGCAAGCTATGCATTTCATGTGTGAACATCCATATAGGTTCTATACACTGACAAAAGAACTATACAATAAAGAAGCCAGTAAGGCAATACCAGTTAGTGTGACATCAAAATGAATAAAACATGTAAAGATTAATTTTACCAAGGAGGTGAAAGATCCGTACACTAAAATCAGTAATGTGTGAGTGAAAGAGACACAAATGGAAATGCATTTTGTTTCATGGGTTAACTGAAACTTAATTTTTAAAATCTTATGCTTCTTAAAAAAATCTGCAGAATCAAGAAAATAGTTATTTAAACTTCACTGACTCTTTTCACAAAGATAAGGGAATGAAGAGATGGGTGGAGAGAGGAGGGAGACAAGGTAAAGAAAACAAAGAAGGAAATTAAGATATATATTAATACGTGCTCCAAGTCCCCACAAAAAATTCAAACACATGCTATGAATCTGTAATAAAACAAAAATCATTAAATTTATGTGAAATCATTGTATTTTAAAGATTCGAAATAGTTTTGAGAAAATAGACAAAAACTGGAAATCATGGCACTAATAAATTTCAAAATCTACAGTAAAGCTGTAATAATCAAAATAGCATGGTTGTAACCTAAAATTAAACACAGATCAATACGCTAGAACAGAAAGTACAGAAATGAATTCATGTATTTTGGGTTTATCAACTTTTGACAAAGTGTTGAGAACTTATTGTGGGAAAGAATTTTCTTTTTAGGAAATAATGTTTGGACAAAACAGCTATCCAGAAGTGAAAATGGAATCGGACCCATAATTTCAAGTCAAGTAGACTTCACTGGGACTATATCGACCTAAAGTCTTTTGTACAGCCAAGAAAACTAAAAAAAAAAAAAGTTAATGACAACTTACAGAAGGGGGATACTTTCAGGGATCATTTCTATAGTATGTTTTTAAAATATACATTTGATAAGGGAATTAGCATCCAAATATATAAAGAACTCATAGACCTCAATGGTATGAAACTAAATATACTGACTACACGAAAAACAATAGTCTTGTATAAATATACCCAAGAGAAAACAGCTGGTTAACAGGCATAAGAAAACAACATTCAGTATGAATAATGGCAAAGGAAATACAACTTGAAATTATAATAAAATATCAACTTACACCTGCAAAACTAAAAAATATAGGAAGTATTGGTTTTGGTTCTAGAGAAAAGAAAAGCTTTGTATAGTGTTGGTGAAATGTATATGTGCACAGCTTTTGGAAAACAACATAGAGTCTTAAAAATTAAACATAGAACTACCGTGTGCTTCACCAACTCTACTTTTGGATATACATATAAAAGACATAAAATCATGTTCTTTCATATCCAAATTAAGTGTGTACTTGCAGATGAATCTATAAATAAAATGTGATACATAGTGATATGCTGTTATATATAATATGATGTATATGTATTACTCCAAAGTGAGTGCATAATACTATCATACCGTGACACTATTCAGGCCTGTAGAAACAGAAGGAAATGGTGTCATTTGCATCATGGACCTATGGAACGTTAAGATAACTGCTCTGTGAGCTTATGCCTCTATGGAATGTGAAATAGTCTGCAGTCTTACATCTGTGTGTAATGTGAAACATCCAAAGTCATGAGTAGAGAGTGGAATGGTGGTTGTCATGGCAGGGAAGGGAGGGTGGAAGTAGAAACAGTGGTCAAAGTGTTCAAAGTTTCAGGTAGGCAGGTGAGGAAATTCTGGAGGTACAACACACAGGGTGGTCATTATTCTGAGTTACACTCTAGCATACTTGCTGTTTGGTAAAAGAACACATCTTAAATGCACTCATTATACACAAAATAACTCTGAGGAGAATGACAATTAGGTTGATTTTGAAAGTCAGTTCTTATGCACATGTGTATGCAAACCGCACAATGGTAAATATGCTTGTACATTTTTATCTGTTAAACATATTTCAGTGAAGATGGTAAAATGCTATAGATGAAATGTATTTGCTTTTGCACTTTGAAGGCATTTCTTAGACCAGAGATAATGATAAGAAATATTATCAAAATTATTTTTTAGCTTTAAAAATGCATTCTTTTATTTTTCCTTTTTAAATTCATGAATGAATTTAATTTTTATCCTGTCGGGGATTGCACCCAGGACTTTCACATTGAACTTGACCTCTATGTAGCTCCCCTTCCCTTTGTACTTTGAGACAAGTGTGACTGAGTCATTAAGCTGCTCTTAGCTTGCTTGTAGTTGCGGTCTTCCTGCCTCACCCTCCCAGAGGGCTGAAATCATAGTCAGGCAAAACTGTGCCTGAGGAAAAAAGGTAATCTTGTTGACTGAAAAATTCTACTTTACTTTTAAAGCAAGTCTAGTCTCTCTTTTTAAAAAATCTTTTAAAAATTATTTAGTACAGGGTCTATGGGGTCTCACTGCACAGACTTGACTCAGAGAGGATCTTCCTGTTGTCAACCTCCCAAGCGCTGGGATTGTAGACACCTGCCACCCTGCCCAGTCTCAATCAACATCTCAAGGCTCCCCAGGGGCAGGGCTGCCAATGCACACTGGACATTGAACCCCAGTCCCTGTGTCTGCTTAAGCAGGCCCTGTAGTCCACTGTGCTATCTGGCCAGTCCTTATTCTCTTCATGTCTTTCATCAGTTTGCAAGAAACCTGTGGTAATCTCGCTTCTGACCTCAGCGTACTCCCTTCCTTCCTTTAATTTTGTCTAGCTGTTTGATTAGTGGGCTTCCAAATCTAAACTATCTTAAAATAACTTCTGCATTGAAGTTGTGCTACGGTGATCTATTTGAACTTCCTTGAAGTATTACAACTTCTAATTTACTCCCTTTCAAATATATTTTAAGCACAGCGTTATCTATCCCAACTGTACTGTCTATGCACACATCATGATTTTCCCTTTCTATACCCCTTCCTTTGTCTACACCTGTCAGAGATGGGCACTCCATTGTCATTCGACTAACTTAGGTGCTTGAACTCAACAACACAATCCAACACAGTCTAGCATTCCACAACAATAGTGAGTTAGTCAAAGAAGTTGTCGACCATAGCCATTTACAGCTCAGCTTAATATTATGGCCCCGCGATGAATACTTCATTTTTATACTTTTCTGCTGGATGGTTAAGACCTAGATAGAGCAAGACTTATATACTAACACATGTACTTTATGTTTCTTATGAGGTCAGTGAAGTCCCCTCAGGCTTTATCTTGTAGTCCTGTACCTTATTCTGTAGACCCTTTGTCTGTGTTCTACATAATTCTATGAGAGGCAAGATTTGCACTAATGGTGGTTGGACAGGATATTATGTCAGCTTCTAGTACTATGGACAACCACTAGGAAAATAACAAGGTAGAAAGTATTAATTATTGAATCTTTGATGTAATTCAGGTATAAAAAATAAGATATGCAAAGAGCTACACTCTCTTAATTTACTGATAAGAGACATACAGTAACATACACTATAATAATGTCTGTAAATATAATATCATGTATGCACCTTCTATGATACCAAAACATTATGAAAACAGTTTGCAATGTATTAATTTATCAAATCCATCTTGTCAAGGTATCTCAAAACTGTCTCATTGATATTAGTACTTCAATAAAACAAAAATAAAAATATAAAAAAACAAATATATTTTAATAGCAAGTAAAAAAGTCATATTTTAATGTTTTTTAAAATTGCTGTAAGAAGTCAGTTTTTCAATACATACAAAGAAAATAAGTGGAAAGAAATCAAGGCCATGTTGCCTAAATGAAAAGTTGAAATAAAGGACTGAAAATAAATCATCCAAGAAAATAGATGTACTCGCCATAATGTAGTCACTTATGATCCAACTTTCCCATCTTGCTTCCTTTCAAAGGTATGCAACTGAGATTTGGAACTGTTGGGTCTCCTTAATTACATAAGTCATTAGTAAGAAAGGAAGGATACTAAGACTCAGCTGACATTCTGGCTTAATTTTTGTGTCTCTTGAGATTATTTTCTAGAATTCAGGTTCTAGATTCCCAGAACATAGACAAATCTAGTGCAGTAGTATCTAAGCAAAAATAACACGGGGCCAAATTAGTATACAGTGAGTCTCTCTTAGTTCATAAAAAAGAAAGTTTTGTGCTAATATTGTATAGGTATGATAGCATGTCTACATCGTCTACTCTGAATAACTACTAGAAAGAACAATACATGAAGTGTCAACTATTGTAACTGTTCTACTAGCCCAGTTTGAAATTCTGTTTCTTTGTTAGGTTTATTTTTATTTTCCTCCCTAAAATAAAAACTAAAATATATCAAACAAAGGACTGTCTGGCTTGGGGAAAGAGTGCCTACTGAATCATTTCAAGGTCCCTTGGAAAGTCCTGCTTTAGAAGGAGGTATGCACCAAGATTCTCTTCTCCCTTTCAAGAATAACAGTGAATTATTTCAGCTGCAAAGTTATTTATGCCTCAAGCAAATGAACAGGAAACAATCTGAGGGCTGAGGAGTAAGCTGAAGTGCAATAGGAGCACGAAGCCAGAAGGCAGGAGCAGGTTCCCTCGATGCAAACAACCTGGATGAGGAGGTCTTCATGCTTCCTTCTTCATTTGGATGTGTTTCATGCACTAAGGAAACACGTCATATTTTTTCAAGTGGACTTTTTCGTGGGCCGATTTGCACATCTTTGTTGCGCTGTGCAACTCATTTTTTTCCATTATAGAGAAGCAGACTGTCACCTTGGTAACCCAAGTGTCAAATCCCACATGCAAATGCTTGCACTCTTTGAGGAGGAAAATCACACGCTCATCACAGACAATAGCGTGATCAGAATCTGTTACTTTTCACAATTGTCTTTTAAAGGGAGTTGTACGCTTGAGGGAAAAAATACTCAGAGACATATCTTATTTGTAGGAAAGAAAAGTTTAACCTTTATAAGTTAATTGGAGGCCAGTTATTATTTTTATTAGCCTACTATTTATATATTGCTAATAAATGCATAAAGCTATGCATATCCTCATTTTCTGATTCTTATATGAGCAGGAGTACAGTTTATAACTTTTTCAGCTTTATTTAATTTTCTGTATCTGAGGGAGTAAGACAGAAATATGTAAAAATATTACCTTTTAAGATTGCAATGTATGATTTTAACAACTCTTCAAAGTGACATTTTATGATTCATTTAGCATCATAGAAATAAATGAAACCTATTGTCTGGATGGTGCTTGTCTTTGTCCTTCAGCTTATTTTTGCAGCTTTGCTGACTTGCTCATGGAGAACTAGCAGATGGGAGGTCTGTCTCTGAAATCTCTGTGTTCTTTTCTTCATTTGTCAAAAAGAAATTGCCTTCTATTCTCCTCTAAAAGTACAGTGTGCCTACCTTTCTTTTTTTTTTCAGTCACTTGGTTAAGTAATAAGTGAACATCAATGGTGATCTCAGTTGGTGTACTTAAGGCAGAGCAACGGATGTAGTCACAGAGAATGCCAACAGTGTATTAAAATCTATATTAAGGAATTTTTTAAATATTTGTGCATGATAATTACACACAATATGAAATACATTTAAGGTTGATCAACTTATCTTTTTACAACTGCTGAAGATTTTTTAAACACATGAGCCTGTGACAGATACAAAAACAGGGATTTTAGGTTACCAGTACACTGAATGAAGTATTCATTATCTCTGTTCACAAGAGCTAAGCTATGGTTGTCTGGAGGGATGGAAGACCTGTCCCTATGAGTGTTCACATTAGGGTAGGGTGACATGAGAGAAGTCACCTGAGGGACAGCATGAAGTTATGCTGTGCATAGCCTTGCCTCCTGTTACAGCTCATAAAGAGAAGTCATCCACTTCCCTTGGAAAGAAGCAAGAGTAGTGAAGGAATCCAGAACCACCTATACTGTGGGAAAGTATGGTGTGGTATTGCAGAAAGCCTAAAGAAATGAAAGAACCCTGCATATTTCTGTAATGGATATGGTTGCATATACATGGAGCCTGAGTTACTGAAGCCCATGGTTTAATTAAATCACACAATAGTATACATTAAGTCCCTAATACTGATTGATTTTTTTTATACTTTTAGTAAGGGTCTACAGGGTCCCACTGCATACATCAGTCTTGTAGTGATCCACCTATGTTCAGCCTTCCAAGAGCTGGAATTACAGGCATGCACTACCATGCTCAGTCTCAGCTGCCTTCTCAGCATGCCCCAGGACAGGGGCTGGCACGGCACACTGAGATTGAACTGCGGCCACTACCCTAGTACTGATTTATAGTTCTGTATTTTTACAATAGTCTCAAAGCTGACAAATTTCATTCACCTTATCTTTCCTCCTCCACTGTCCAATTTGTTCTTTCAACATGTATTCATATTTTAAGCTGTTATATTGCTCAAGCTGGGTTCAATTCATGACACTCCTGCCTCATCCTGCCAAAACACTGAGATTACAAACATGGATCACCACGCTCAATTTGGCTACCATTTTTAATCTTCATTTTTGAGAAAAAATGCATGTCATTCATGTATAGAAAGGATCTATCTATCATCTATCTATCTATCTATCTATCTATCTATCTATCTATCTATCTATCTATCTATCTTCTATCTATCTTGTGACAAAACTTTCATAACTAAGTTTTGAAACTTTGCCTCCTTTAATCTTTTAATACCCTAGTATTATCATTAACATTATTTCTTTTTTTTTAGTAAAAAGCTAGTTTTTTACCTTACCAAGAATTATGTTTCCATTTTTGAAGTTAACCCCATTTCTTGGTTCTACTTTTGGGCTTTGTATTTTTCTCTTGATCTTCAAGTCAATATGCTCTATCCAACTCTTGCTATCATGTTTAAAAAGTGGCTTTACACAGTTCTTCAATATTATGGACAGAGTTCATACAGAAATATAGTCTCCTATTTCATATACAAAGATGCATACATTAAAGAATTTTTTTTGCAAACAGTATTCTCCATCTTGATACACACAAAGGAAAACATTGAAGTGAAAAACAAGAGTGGCATTTGCAAGCAAAATGTAAAAGGGAGAAAAATCATAAGGAGAATCACTGTTAAAGCTCTCACGATCTTGATCTTGAGAATAATGTTTCTCCAGGTTTGGGCTTGTTTAAGGGATAATAGATGAAGAAATCAGAAATCTACCTCTCTATAAAAGCAACAGGAACCCTGGCAAACTTTTAGGGCTTTGGAAATTAAGTAAAGCCTTAAAAAAAAAAAAGTATTACTTAAGAAAAACAACAGGATTGCCAGAATTAAACTTCATGGCATTGTGAATTTGAAAACTAACAATACTGCAACCACAGCGGCTGAGAAGCCAGCAGCCTTACAACTACTAGAGGAGAAAGAGAGTCTTAACCCTCCTGAGAGCCCCATTCTCAAAGAAGTGAAGCTGTGAACATTCTGGAATTTCACGGAAAATTTCTTCTGTCATTATTTGACCTGGTGTAGAATTAATCTGTGTGACACAGTCCATTGGAGTCATTTAAAAGTATATATATTGTAGGCTCTTATGATGGTGCTACTACAGATTGGGGCCTATAGGAGCTTACTGTAAAGCTTAAAAGGAAAAATTCGAAGGGTGAGATATCCACAGAGTGTTTGAAAATCTCTGCCATCATCTTGACTTCCAAGATGTAGGACTAGAAGACCACCATGAGTAGGTTGGACTGTTTCTCTGGTCAGAAAAGGCCAAGACAGCACAGCCTTCTCACTTACCTGGACAGGGAAGGAACCCAGACCAGTCACAACACTGAAAATGAGTGAGACATTGGAGCCACACACATTCTGATTTCAAATCATGACAAAGCTGTACTATGCCCACTGACCTAAGAATAATTCAATATACTGCTGACATAAGAACAAACATATAAATTGATAGACTAGAATTTAAAGTTCAGAAACAAAGGCATATATTTATCATAGACTTTTCTGACCAGGGCACCAAAACATTTCTGAGGGTAAAAATAATTCTTTCAACAAGTGCTACTAGACTAACTAGGCATCAAATTGCAAAGGATTAGATCTATCTCATGTCTTATACAAAATATTTATTTAAAATGGATCCTAATCCAGTAGTCCATAATAGTAGTGGGTTATCCGTAGGACTGGCAATGTCAAAAGTTGTTGACTTGGGCCTTTTACAGGTCAGCATATTAATATGGCTTTACTTTTTCTACCTCATTTTTATACTTTTCTGCTGGATGGTTAAGACCAAGATAAAAGAAGAACAAGAAATATAACTTTGTATCCGATAATGTCAGTCAAATCCCCTCAGGATTTACCCTGAAACCCTGTACTGCAGTTGATATATCCTTTGTCAGTGTCAGCCATGTGAATGAGTCACAGCCACTACTTGACCAGTTTTGCTCTCTGTGAAAGCCTGAGAGAATGTTTTCTCTCCGTGTGACTCTTTAGGTGCATGATTTCACACGCCTGCAATATTTAAATGGCAATGGAATACCCATTTCTGATAAAACTAAACAAAAAAGGGGGATATAAATGAAGGGCCATTTTGTATCTGTATGTACAAAAGAATTTGGATTGATATAGAGCTGCTTTTTCTTACTCAAAGAAATTGTCGACCATAGCCATTTACAGCTCAGCTTAATATTATGGCTTCACGATGTATACTTCATTTTTATACTTTTCTGCTGGATGGTTAAGACCTAGGTAGATCAAGACTTATATATCAACACATGAACTTTATATTTCCTATTTGGTCAGTGAAGTCCTCTCAGGGTTTATCTTGTACTCCTGTAAATTATTCTGTAGTTCCTTTGTCTATGTCATCCATGTGGATGAGTCACGGCCAATGCTTGACCAGTTTGCTCTCTTAATTCAATGAGAAGAAAGATTTATACCAATAGTGTTTGGACAGGATATCATGTCTGCATCTTGTACTATGAATAACCACTACAAAGACAACAATATGCAATGTATTAATTATTATAACTGTCCTACTAACCCGTTTTTAAAGCATGTCTCACTGCTGTTTGTTTTTCAATGAAATTAATTAAAAAAACAGATCCTAGAATGAAGTATAAATGGTAAAACTCTTACAAAGACACTAAATCTAAATCTTTATGATCATGGATAGAACAATGATTTTTTTAGGACTCTGAATACATTAATAATAATAATTGTGATAATAATAAATTGAGAAATATCAAGTACTGAGTTCCAGAAGACACATCTTTCAGGAAAAGAAAAGACAGTGGGAAAAGTAGATGTTCTAAAATCCTTACTTCATAGATCTTATATGTAAAATATATTCAGAACTATTAGAACTTGACAATAAAAAGTTAAAATAGTTCTTAACAGAAGGGACAGCACCTACACTAAAAATTATGTAGTTTATTATCACCTAGAAGAAAGACAACCTAGAATCAAGAAAAGACAGAAGGAAAGGAGATGAAAAAGCCTCACTGTGCTTTGAATTATCTCTATTTGATGACTAGTGATGTTGGGCATTTTTCTCAAGCACTTGGTCATTTACATGTCTTCTTTTAACAAATATCTTTTTCAATCTATTCAATTTAAAATGAGTCTGTTTACTTGCTAATGGATTTTGGAGTTGTTTATACATCTCAAGTATTGACTTTTGCTAGATGTATAGTTTATAAGTATTTTCTTCTATTCTGTAGACTGCATTTTACTCTGTTGACTATTTTCTTTATTGCACAGAAGGTTTTTTATTTTGATGCAATATCATTATTCTATTTTGCTTTTCCTTTCCTGGGCTATTGGGGTCTTTTCCAGAAACTCCCCTATTGTAATGTCTTGAAGCAATTCCTCAGTTTCTTTCTAGCAGCTTCATGTCTTGTGCTACGGTTTGTGTCTAGTTGTCTCCCCAAAGCTTCATGCAGTTATGGGTGGACTTCTAGATTTTGTGATTAATTTGTGATCTAATGTTGCAGTTATGGGCATGAGTATTACACCCAGCCTGGGGCAGATAGCCTGAATGCAACTTAAGGGAGACAGATTTGCCTTCTGCAGCCATTACTGCCACTACTCCTCTCATTTGCTTTTGATCTTTCGCTGTGTTCTGTCACCTTGAACTGCTGCCCTCTGCCATGTGCTGCTCTGCCTTGGAGCCAGCTGAGTGTGGACTGAAACCTCCACCAACTGTGAGCTAAACAAGCCTTTCCTACCTTAATTTTGGGTACCGGGTATTTTGTCCCAGCAATGTAAGAAGAATAACTGAGATATCTTATATTGAAACCATTAACCAATTTTTAATTTATTTTTGTAACTGGTGAAA